>WTSP01023305.1:46178-61393 GCA_025331215.1 Actenoides lindsayi | reverse complement strand
GGCTCATGGTCAGCCTCCCATCAACTAGGACCCCCAGATCCTTTTCCCCTTCGCTGCCTTCCAACAGGTCAGTCCCCGAATTAGTCTCCTAATAGAACAATGCAGCTTTAACAGTTCCAATAATGTTGAATAAAACCATTTATTCAGGTGGTCCTGAATTTTAACGTTAGACATGGCTATGATGAGAACTGACTCTACCACTGTTCCTTCCTATGCATTTCTATCCTCCTTTGTTATTTTTGTTACTTCTTTAACTGTAGGTAGTCACTGCATTTTTGAGTATGTTTCAGAATCCTTCACATTGCTCTCTTCAGCTGAGGTGCAGTTTTACCTTACCACATGTTAAGACTTATCCACATGACTAAATATATTAGAGTGAGATTTAGGGAGTTTGTTTTTTCTCACTTCTGCTGTCTCAGATTTTCCATTCTTACTGGCAGTAATTCTGCTTTTTAATGTCCTACATTAGCTGCCAGATATGAGTATGTTTTAGCTATGTACAATTATCTTTCTCCTATCTCTGTATGTCAAGCAAGACCCTTACTAGCCCAAGGTGACCATCATGTGCATTCTCTACCCTAAGCACCATGATATATACTAGACTCAGCACAATTAATTTATTATTCTGCTCACCTTGCTTCATTCCTGCTGGAGTCCTTGGTATAGGATTAGAAATTGTTAGTGTTAGGAATAACCACAATAGGAGCCAGCATGGAGGATACTACCTTCTCATTTTAGTTTGCTTGGATTCATATAACTGAGACACTTCAGGCTGAATTTCAGGTCTTACTGTCACTAAGCACAGGCTCAGCACCAAATCCTGATGTTGTGGACCTGGGAATGGGCAAAAGACTGGCTCCCAGAAGAACACCTCTGAGCAGCTGAGAGATCTGGGAGCCATGCTTATCTCACCCCAGCCACTGAGAACTCCAGTCACCCAAAGGCACGGCAGGCTCATCCACATGTTTATGCTCTGCCTTGCCTCAGTCACAATTAGTCAATATTCAGGTTAGGATTCCACAGGTTGGGATTCAGGCAACTGGACTATCAAAGGCAACAGCAGAACAAAAGGTCCTCATCTTAATTAGCAAATGTAAAGACCAGGGTGCTGGTGATTGTGACCGTAACTTAACCTATAACTAGCTTAATGTGAATCATCATAGGCTAAACATCAGACTTACCACAAAGCCCTAAACCAAGCCTATATGTAGTTTTACCTCTAAACAGTTCAACACACCTTTACCAGAAATCAAAGGTGAAAATGAACAGTTTATACGAAGATTAGAAGCAATAACTTCTGAATTAAACCGTATTCTGTGGTTTCAAAACATAGTGTGCAATTCCAGTGCCCTGGTCAGCATTCTCCAACACAAAAAGCTGTCTTGTTTCAAAATTTTTACAAAGGACTTTTAGATATTTTGCACAGGAGATGCCAATGCTAAACAAAATTTAACTTTAATTATCTACCATCTAGATTTGAATGATGTACAAGAATAGTTTTGACATATCACCACTGAAATCAATAAAAATTTTATGTATGAATTTATGCTTTTTTACTCAATAAAATGCATGAGTTTAATTTTAAAAATGAAAAATTTCTTGAAATAGCTCTATTGGGTATCACTCAAATGTTCTGGTATCTTGAACCAGTTCATGAATAAGGTTGTCTTGAGTGAGTAGACCCAAGAGGCAGAAAAGAAGTCAGTAAAGTGCCAGAAAAAGTTTTGGGTTTTTTTGTTGTTGTTGGTTTGGTTTTGTTTGTTTTTGTTTTGTTTGTATTTGTTTGGGGTTTTTTTGTGTGTGGTTTTTTTTTTTGTTTTATTTTTTGACAGTTGAAAAGGAATTTCTAAGACTTGCCCATCTGGAGACCATAATATTAACCAGTAGGGCATTAACATTAGGAAATACAACTTCTACGTTATTTCATGAATTCCACAATTTTGGACAATTGATTACTTGATTGACATTTAGACAGCAGTAAGCAATCATGAGGATCCAACAGAAATATAGACACCTATTGGGCCAGTTTTTATGCTGTTTAACATCCCTGTGCTATATTACTGTCAGTGAGTTCCTCCTCATCCTCCCTTCTGTAAGTCCAGCAAGTAGTGCTAACCAAGGCTAGATCATCCAAGCACCATATAAAACTAAGGTTTGGAAAACACAGTAGATACTCACCAGATGTACTACTGCCTCTGTCCGAGCTGTTGTAGGATCCACCTGTATTCTGGTCATACGACTGGTTGTACGGAATAGTTGGAGCAATGTTGTCATTTACCCGGTAATCTGCAAGTTCAGTAGTATAGTTAATGCTACCCTTCAGAAACACACCCACTTTTATATACACCTGTTTTATAACGCAAAGTAAGATCTCCTGAAAATAGTGAGGAAGAAATAAATTAATATTTTGAAAGGAAAGTCATCCTATAATCATGTTTTATTTTTATCATTTCTCTAATGGGAAGTTTAAGGGAAATCATGGGAACTTACTTTAGCTCCACAGCAAAAATGAAGTAAAATGAAATCTTGTGCACAGAGTTGTCTCAATGCCTCAGCAACGATGAAGTCTCAATGGATATATATATGACCTGTGTGAGCGTTTTGCATATGAATAGACTGTCACCTTGATTAATTTTCCATGGTCTCTGCTTAATTTACACATGCAGGGTAGCCAACAGACTGTGGTAGCTACTTTTTGTATTTCAAAGGTGACAAACCCACATAGGAGTCAGCCCTGTATTGCAAGGGCTGAATGTTCTGCTGGAGCAACAACGCAGCTCCACTGAATTTGGTTTACAACAGAAGAGGTCTTTGTTTTATGCCTGCTGGCTCCAAGAAGATTTCTATTTAAATTGGGTCATGCAGGTTCTAGCTACAGGCAGGGCTTTTCTTTTGCTAATAGCTGTTACCATAACTTCCTTCTCCAGTTCCCAAGCACTTGATATATGCATGTTACTTTTAAATCTAGATTTGGCAACCAGATGTGTAAAACTCTGTCAGAAGTAAACCACTCATCTAACAAAACAGTACTCTCATGCCAAAAAGAAATTACAATTTACAGAGAACAGAAAGAACCCAAGTTACTCTTCATACAGCAAACAAAACTGTGTCATAAAAAGAACCACTGGACATAAAGTGACAATGAAGCACAGCGTGTAACTCATCAGAATGGTTATTTCCCATCACAAAAGCTGTAGGTATAATCATCAGCAAGATGGTTTTAACTTAGGAAATGAGAAAACTGAGATGAGAATATTGACTCATAAAATAGCAAATCAAAACAAAAATAAACAAAACTAAGAATCCAGTCCCCATCTGCTGCAGAAATGTTTGTGATAATGTAAGCATGGGAAAAAAGAGCAAAATGATAAATTCCACACCAGAGTGTATTCTGTAATAGTTTCTCAGCCTAGTTGCATTCCAGAGACCATGCTGAAGCCCTACATACTGCATATGTTTACACAGAGGATAAACAGTAAATCAACACTCTGAAATATGTATATATGACTGTCAGCAGACAATGCTTTAAGGGGGCCTTTCCACACTACAACATGCTAGAGAATATGCAGCTGTAATATACAAAGTTTGAATGATGCAGTATCTTCCAGGGCATAAAAACCAAACGTGTTTTAATTCCAAGGCAGATATACATATTCTGTGAAAGAAAACATGATTACAAAAAAAATACAGCTTTCACCCTCTAGTAAGGAGCCACAAAAATGGAATTTTCTTTTGACATGTTTATGTCAAGGGAAGGTGTCACATTTTACATTGCCCTTTGAACTCCTCTGTGAGTAGATGGGTCCAGAAGAGAAATCAACATTCCTGTAATGAAATGTATCTTTTAACTGGATAACTTATCACTATGCAATCACTTGAAATACAACAATCCATGCAAAAAGTTCCAAGTCAGAATGGGTCCAGTTCCTAGGGATACTGTTTTGCAAATCAGGTTATTAAAAGAGGTTGCATGGTAGCCTGGAGGACTAGCAAGAAATCACATACCTATTTCTTCCAACTCCCACACATTATATTAAAGAAACATGCCCTCAAGGCCACAAAGTACATTCTGATGTTTCCCGTTAACACTGAAATCAATTTATTTTTAGCTTCTGGATCCACAGACTTCAGTCAGGGTAACAAAGGAATTTAGTTTCCTAAACTGTGTGCGGTAGCATTGCCTCTCAATATGTGAATGGAAGGCTTGCTAGGAACAACTCTGAAATGAATTGGATCACTTCATTTGTGTCCCCAGTGTACAACACAATACAATTTTACAGAGTTTGATATGCAAAATTCCATTCGTTTACATGAACATGTAATTAATTAGTCTCCATCCACGACTGGAAAGAATGGGTTGACCTATTTAAAATTTAAGGTAGAGTATAATGTGACTACCATGCATCTGGCTTATGAATAAAATATCTGGCCTCTGTCCTAACCAATCCCTTAACTACTATTAAATTTAAATTAATTTCAAATCCATAGGAAATGTATTTTATTTAAGTCTTTTCTAAAAATACAGCTTGTTATGTTTTATAATAAATTCAATATCTGAAGGTTATTATGGTGCTAATTAACCTTCTGACACTGCTAACTGTGGATTTTTAAATCTAAAGAGGAAGAAGTCTAAAAGCACCACAGACATCTGTAATTGCTGAACCTGAAAGCTTAGGACTCCCAGCACCAGAAGGTCAAAACTCCTCTGATGCCTAAAGAGGAGAAACAAGCTAAAAGCTCTTCACCTTTGTTTAATTTGTTTTGCTCCATAATGTTGTATTGTATGGGTGCAACCTCTTGCTTTTGCTGAACAGAGGGTTTCCAGTGTTTCTCATTCGAATCCCCGCTGCCATTGTTAACATTATTGCTGATATTTGACTGGATGAGTTGAGTGGTGGCATAAGGAGTGGGCTGCCCAGGTTGGCTGACAAATCTTCCGTCCTTTAGATTTGGACTATTGAAGGTTTTCATCTCATTGATTTTGTTGCTGAGGTCCACGTCACCATATACAGTTGACTCAGGCAACATCAGGTTTGTCTGCTTGTTGTCCAGCTGATTGTTGTAATTTGCTATACAATCGGCTAACCACAGAGGAAAGAAAAAAGAAAAGGTCATTCTGTTCGCTTACACTGTACTTTCAATGAAATTCCCTTACAAAAGTTTTTAGTGCATAACTATATGGCTTGCATCCATGAACCAGAGATACTGTAATTAACTAACTAATTTTCAGAACATTATTTACCTTACAAGCTACTGCTTCAAAAGTGGTGTTCACTGTTTTGATTCACTGTAAATTCAGACCTTCTGAATTGTATCTACAATGACTTACCTTGCCAGGCTTTTTTGACAGTGGCCACATAAGCATTCACATTTTTTGACATTATTGTCAAAGCAGTGTAGATATGCAGTCAATAACTGATTAAAATAGTTTCCATTGAAAGGAAAAATCAAGCAAAACTTAGTAGGAATAACTAAATATGACAGTTATACCATGTCATCTCAACAGCATCTAGACTTTCTTGCACTTGCAATAACAAACAGAGATACAACAGATTTTTATAAAACAAACTTAAAAATAAAGACACACAACAGAATTAAAGAGAAACAGAAAGGTAACTCAGTACCCAGCAGCAAGTCTTTATTTGATCATTGTCTCCTTGTACAATCTTGTATTTTGCTTTGAAACAAAAAGACAGGAAAGCAATCTGGATTTTTTGCTTCTTTTTAGTTGCTTTGGATATTTCAAAGTAATACCATAGTAATACCATCATTCTGTATGCTAAATATATGTCATATAGACAGCATAAGTTCATTCTTCTAATTGTTACTGCATCATGAGATCACCACAAATCAGACATGTACTGATGCTCTGGTCACTACTGTGTGAACCAGTGTGCCTTCCTTTCCGTGTTCTCTTGCCTCTGCATGACAGCAGCTCCACACTTTTTTTCCTCTCCACATCCAGTCCACTAGAAGAATACTAAATGGAGTAACACAGTTTGTGGGTCAGCAGTTAGAAGGCTTAGTGAAATGAGCATTCAATGATCATTAAGCAAAAACTCTCATTTGCCAGTTGATTAGTGCATCAATAATTACATAACAATCACCAGGAATATAGTTTTCCTCTTTTAAAAGCTGCTGTATTTATGCTAATGAGTTTGATTCAAAACCTGAAGCCCATTCCCTGTGGCCACAATTAATTTACTGGAGAGAGTGCCAAGTAAAACTAAGTCCAGAATTCAGGATTTGACCATTATACTAAATGAAATAACTACTAAACATAGAGGATGTTAAATTTCAAAATATTCCCTAATACATACATCTTTTTTGAGATTGTTTCCCGAAAAAGAGAAATAAAATAATACTCGAGGAAGAAAACCACTGATCCACATCTTCAGTGATTAAGGAACAGTATCAGAACATGCCACATACAGTTTATCCTTGCACATTTCATGCCCCTCAGCTTGTGTTTTTTGAAGGTTTTAGTATTTGATATATTTTTCTTTCTTACATGAGCAGTTATTTATTGCTTCACAGTCTTCAATTTCTTTATTTTTACATTTTATATGTTTTTTTATTTCTGCTTTTTCTTTCATCTACTGAAACCATGCTAATCTTTCTTCTTTTCCATGTTTATCATATTGTATTTGGCAATTGTGTATTCAGCATATTCTTCATTTCTAATATCTCACGCTTTGCTATAATACCCTTGCAGAGTCACTTACAGCACGTATTTTACCTCCTTCCATTTTCAGCTACATCTGATTTGTGTGTAGGGCAATATAATCGATACAGTATATGCAGTAGGCACTTTTTTTTATGTAGACGCATCAGAATTCCTCATACAAAACACTTAAGCAAAACTGGTTTACCTATGTAACAGGAGATTTATTCTGTTATATTTTTTCCTTTTAGAACAACCTGTTCGCATTCTGCAGACTTAGAAGACAGTATTATACTTAAATTAAAAATTTACAGTTGCTTAGCATGTTCACAGCTATGGAGGGGATATCCAACTCTCCTGGTTCAGAGCACAAGCCAGGCCCAGGCTGACATAATTAAGATATTTGCCAGATTTTCTAGTACAGAGGAGACCCTTATGAGCACCTTGCCTGACCCTCAAACTCATAAGCTCTACATGAAAGGAAGGAATCACTTTGCAATACATCCAAGCTTAATATAAAAACAAACTTGAGAAAGAATCCATTGCACCTCATGTCAAGATGTTATCATAGTTTACAACCCTCAAAAATGTGCATTCTCTTCCTTTTCTGAATTTGTTAAGTTTCAGTTACTAGAACTGTACTTGCCCCAATAAAGCATCTCTGTATCAGAAATCTTTTTACATAGGTATCTGTGGATGTGATATTCTGGGGCAGGGTAAGATCCAAGTCTCTAGTGTTAAAATCTCTCACCTTCCTCTGAAGCACCTGGCATTGGTCACTGTCAGACAGCATATTGCAGGATATGAATTACCATCATCACATTATGGCTGGTTTCACATTAATTACAGGAGATAATGCTGTTTTGAACTTCGGCAATTTCACTATAGGTAATCATACTACCTCTCTGAAATGCTGAGAAATGCTACTAGCAAAAAACAGCTAAAGATGCTGGTAGTGGAAAAGAATGATTTTCATTCCTCAGCAGTAACACAAATGGGGTTAACACAAACCTAAGGTCTATTTAAAACAAAAAGTGCAACAGTTAGTGCTTCCAGATATATTTCCGCAACTGCGTTCCCATGGAACTCACAAGGTTTTCTTCAAGAGCACTCTTGAGTCCCTCTCAAGCTCCCGGGAGCTACCACTTAACCTAACATTTCATAATTGCTTCTAGAGCGCGAAGTTAACTTCTTTATCCTCGTGCCCTGAACAGAAAACCAGCTATCCAATTTTTTACAGAATGGCAGCCCAGGGGAGATTTTGAATGTGCTGAAGTAGACTGACTGTCTGGCAAGTACTGTAGTAACGTTTTATTTCTTGTTTCCCATCACAGCCAAACCAGAAGGAAAATCTCACTAGTTTCATTTTTGTACTTCTCCATCCAAGCAATAACGATGTACAGAGCAACCTAAAAACGACTTTATCAGCTCTTCTTCAGATGCTGAGATGTATCAGTTCAGTGTGGCTTTTGGTAATATAGAACTTTGCAGGGGCTCCTTCAGCCTACAGCTTGCTACAACTATCCAAAGGGGACTGAAAAAAGGGATCCAAAAAGGGACTGAAAGCAGAATCGTGACATCGAGGAGAAACTGTATTAAGTCTAAATACATTGGAGATAAAACCCCAAACAAACCTGTACACTCCTGCAGATATTATCTGTAAAGAAGTTTCCTTAGCAAGGTAGAAACATAACTCACCTGGCCGACTGTACGTTGTCAGGTTGCTATCGCTGTTTCCATTGCCAGAGGTGCAGCAGTTGATGGAGCAGTCATTGTGATTGTTCCCTGTGTTAGGCCAAGTATCTGCTAGCCATGGCTGAGTGGCCGGTTCACTGATGTTTAGGAGTCCTGGCCTTTAAAAACAAATATTGTTCATTTCAAAAATTAAACAAAAGCATTTTCACTTTATAATTATATGCTTCGCAAAAGATTACATATTTCAAAATAATATCACATATTTAAAGACTTGAGCACTGGAAAATACATCTTGATTCAATTATTTAACGGTTTCTAGTCTCCTGTATAACCTGTTCTTTGCTAAGACACTCTGAAGCTAACAGCCATAGACAGCATCAGTTCAGTTTGCTGAACTACACATATACGTTGGTTGGTTGTGCAATCTTTACCTGTCACTTTGGTTTGAGGGCTTTACTTATTTTTATTTTTGGTAAGGTTTATTTTTTACACTCCTTCTCCCTTTCTTAAAGAAATCAAGGTAGAAAAGAGGAAATTGGCAAGTCAAACAGACAAAAAATTCACACATGGAAGTGAGATGGATATGCGGAACTAAGAGCTGAGTTTGGATGTGAATACTCCCAAATTCTTGGTGATTTATGAATCCATGTTCTCCTCAACATCAGACAGTACTGCTACTGTAGTTGATCAAAGGGAACAGCAGATTACAGAAACCTCTATTGCTTGGGAGCATTTAGATCTCACTAAGCACAGCGAGTGTGTGATACATCTTTGTTTATGAGTAAGTCACTCGCTTAATTTTTATGTGGGTGGAGCAGCAGCGGCTCCTAAGCAAGTTTAAAGTAACTAGGAATATTCAACACCTGAAAAAATATCCAGATATTAATGCCGCATACTGTTTGCATTTGGAATAAAGTGCATTCCTGCCATCAGCAGAAAGATATAGTATTCCTTGTTTTCCAAGTTGCTAAAATTTTCTAGTGAGTGTGAAAGATGCTCTGATGAATGTTTTGTAGAATCTTTAGTACCTCTTCAGTTTTCAGACTAACAATGCAATGGCATTCCACGGACCCTAACAATTTAAAATTGCCTCTGATAACTAAGGTGCTTTTAAAAATAGATTATTTCAGCCACTGTCATATACATATAAAAAGGAACACGGTCTCTTTCGTCACAGGATTTAACAGGCAGCTTTCCATTTGAAATAGTGCCCATAATATTAGATGTGAAGCTCTTCGAAAATAAAATATGCAAATCCTCTTAAATTGCAAGTTGAGAATACAAACAGCATGCAGTTAGTTGTGGGGGATATAGTCTGTCACAGTGCCACAGGCTTAAGTCATAGTCTCAGAATGACATTTAAAAGATCTATACATATATATGTGTATATATATTTCTGTACTGCATATGCCATCTGATGATTTAACATGGGAGGTGATGAGGCTTGACTTACTGTCAGGCTAACAAAACAGCCAATACACATACACTAAACAAGTATTTTTGAAATAAATGTATAGCTATGTAGTCCTGTGCACAGGACAGCTGATTTGAAATACTCTGCTTTTTTTCCTACCATTGTGCTCTTATGATGAAACTACACTACAAGGTATTTGGAAGAGACAAAGCCTTCCAGAATATTTCAGCATTTTCAAGACCTGTGTACTTGATTATTGGATAGACAGTCAAACATACTTTGCATTCACACCTGCTGTCATGTAAGAAAAGTGGTGTGAGGGACATAAGTAGACAAAAGCTCTACTAATTGGAGACACTGAGGTGGAACTGTAGGCAAGAGATGTTTCCATTACAGTTCCATAGCCTGGTAATGATTTGAGATCATAACTTCCAAAGATCTTAAATTTTTGCAGCAAATTCTTGAATCCTTGAATTACTCTACTGGGTCCGGAGTAGGGGTGGACCGAGCAAGTGGCTATGTGGCTGTCTAGCTGCTGGCTCGAGTCAATCCACCAAAATTACCATTACTTGAATCCTGTCTAGAAAAGACATTGCCACAGAAATGGCTATTTTTGTCAGCATTGTGGAAGTGGGGATTATGCTGAAATTTATCAGTGTGACATTCTGAATTCTGAGTAATACTTGAACAAGCTCACAAAGCTGCACTTGGCAAAAATGCCAAATCTCTCCAAAACATTGCAAATGCAATGTAAGGAAGTGATCAGCTCAGGTTTGGAAATCAGAGGAATGTCTCATATCTAAAAATAACTTTTTTTTTTACGTTGCAGAAGTATGTTTTATACTCTACAAAATACGGTACAACATCACACATCCTGTAAATGCTATATATACAAATGAACAAAAGAAGCATAGGTGTTAGCACCCTGAATCAATTACACTGCTAGATTGTGGCACTGATCCTTAAAACTAAGACAGTAAAAAATGATGCTGCTTCTCTAGCACTACCAAAATGACTGTATACCATGTAGACACTTCAGGGTTCATTTCTGTCCTCTGAGTCTACGTGAGTGTGCTTTGTCTAGCTTGTGCTACGGGAAGAGAGAGAAAGCACAGTGGCACAAAGAACACAAAGGATGTTAACTGCATATCTTTTTGAACAGTCTTGTTAGGGAAGGAGAGGGTTCAGCTCTGCTCTCTCTTATTTTCTCACTGTCCTGGGGTGAAGGCAGCAACTCAGTGATTTACAGATTTGTCCATTCAAAAATCCCTTGGTAACTGTTCTAGAGGTTTTCATCCATGGTTTAATGGCTATGACGATGCACCAGCAGACAATGCTGGACAGTGGTATTTGCTATCGCTCTTACCATGCCAGGCTCAGCAGCAGCAGGAGAGTACCCTCTCCTTTGCACAGCATTGAAGTAGACTGGGAATGTTTAATTTTATCCTTAATCTTTACCATTATCAATTTTGTGTACAATCTTGCAATTTAGGAATCATAACATGCCACTTGTGAAACAAGAATTGATATAGGACTTTAGCACCCAGCTGCTCTTTGAGATTTTAGAGTTTATTTCAGTGTCATGCCAGATCTTTAACTGAGATGCTTATAAAAAGGCATGCTTGAATGTGACCTAGAAAAAAAGAGGTGTGCTACTGACACTGTTCAGAGCTGCCTTTTTGCTAAAACCATTATTTTGCCTCCTGAAGAAAACACCTCTGCAGATGTAAATTACTGTTTTGTCCATTGCCTTTCATTAAGTAGTTAACATAATCCCATGTTTTAGCTAAATCCTCAGTCTGGAATGGCTAGGTTCTCAAAGCCAGGGGGGCTTTAAATTTAAAATCTACCTGTTTCCCTCTCCTTCAGTGGCCTGTCTTGTGTAAGAGATGCTTTAATTGTTTTGCATTCACACAAGTTTTTTTCTGAAAAAGCCACCTTATAAGCCATTTATGTCTTCAGCATTTTTTTTCCAATCAATGTTTTCTTTCTTTGTAGAATTTGTAAACCAACTGTGTTTCTTAATCTTCATAAACACCACGACTTAATTACTTTTACTCCCTTAATCAAATGGTAAGACAAGTCTTTATTTTGAAGTTTAAGTGCTCCCTCTGCTGCTCATTTTTCAAGATGCAGTTTTTACAGGTTAACAAAGCTGAAAATACTGTAACTCATTCCTTGGAAATCAACATAAAAATTAAAACCATATATCCTCCTTCTAAACAGAAAAATATATGGCCAAAATGTATAAATTAATATAGTAAATTAAAATATATCTTTGTAAGTGATTATTCTGCTATCACACAGACAATTGTACTCCTGGCATCCTTAAATTTAGTTGTACATGATTTATAGCTTTAAAAATAAAGCACATAATTACCTGCCTCCACTGCTTACGGCCTCTCCTCCTCTCTGATACGTTACTGCAATAGTTAAAAGATTAAAAAAAGAAATCATTTAAAAAACATGAAAGACTCCTTAAATAGTAGTATTACATTTGCCTTTGTTTCAATTTAGCTAAGACAATAAACGTGCATTGTTTATACATTAATTCTGAGTCTCCTTCTGCAAGCTATGCCTTCAAATACAAGTTTATACATAACACATTTGTTGGTTGATAACTGTTAGTCTTAGCTCCAACAAACTTTTGTATTTCAGTTCTGCTCTGAAAAGCGCACACATGTATTGCTTAAGAAAGCAGGAAGCCATACATCAAGTTGAACTTATCCCTAACATAACTCTGGTGACTTCAGTGAAGTTACTCTGTGGAAGAATTTAGGTCATATATTTATTTCATGAATGGCTAGATGTTAAAGCTTTGCTCTACCTTAGTATTTCGGTAAGATTAAAGAGGTATCATGATTCTATAACAGACCTTACTTACAACATAAACAATGGCTCATGACAGCTGAACCTACTGCAAAAACGCATGTTCTTTCTGAATGTTACTGCATTACACTCACAGAACAGGCACGCTCTAAAAGTCCACAGAAGCTTTGCATTTTAGAATGTTTTACAATTGGATTTATTAATGATACTTTTTCATCTAAAAAAATTAAATGCCTAGCTTTTGGTAAAACATGTCTGACAGAACAAATACTTCCTAAATTGGAAGGAACACTTTTAGTAACATTTCAGAAGCATTATGCATTAACAAAGTGGATGTCCACATGCACTTATTTGTTGGCATGGATTGCATATCCTTCACAGGAAGCAGCATGGCTGAAAAGTTAGTTTTTAGGATGCAAACCTCCAAGAAGACACGGTGCTATAATTTCTGCAGGTTTGCATTCAGTTTGACAAAGGGTTAAGGAGATTGCCTCCTTGCAAATGCTGATAGATTCTAAATTTTCCAACTAGGAATGTGTTGGAAAAAAAGCAGCCAAGTTCTGCTCTTTAGAAGAACACCAAACTGGGAGTCTGCATGAGAGAGATAAATGCTGGCAGTGATTACAGTAACAGGATTAAAATGCAGGATGCATTGCTGCAGGTAAGTCTTTTACTATAGGTAATGCTAAAGAAGAGGGTATGAATTCATTTAAAGTCAATGGCACTAATGACTGGGATCCTGGATTGAAAAAGGACTTTTTTCCTTTGTATGTTTTACATACTTTGTGTTTTTTCCAACTTCTTTAAAAATCCCAGTGCTATTTATTTTGCAGCTCTGACATATCGTATGGAGTCCTGGTTTTTTCTTTTAATGTTAAGAATCCAACTGAGAAAATATGTTAGCTAACCTACCAATCTCTGCAGAGTTTCAGTAGTGTGCTACAATTCTGATTGCAATAGAAGGCCTCTGTTAAGTCAATTAAATTAACAGCAAAATAGTCATAGCTTGATTAGTCTCCACTGTGGATCTCAAAGGACTTCAGAAACATTAAGGGCCACTCTGACTCATGCTGAACAATAAGCAACTCCACTGAACGTAACAGGATGACTTTTGAAACAAAATACTATTCAATGTGATTAAAAGCATAACGCATTGTGATTAGGTCTGTGTGGATGAATGCAGACAGACATGACATTTCTTCATCTGTGGTCCAGCTGGGAAGGATGTAACTCAGCTGCTGTCCAAAGGCCAAATTAGTACAGTGCTAATTTTGAGCTAATATGTGCTGCTACCCATTGGCTCTTCTAATGCAAGTGTGCAGAGCAGGGGAGTAGGTGGGTTACCATGCCTAGATATTCATGTCCTGCAAGTCTCATAGTCCTTTTGTGAATATAAGGGATTTAGAACAAAGAAGGAAGAAACAATCTGTCTGTTCACTCAGGCTGTAACTGAAAGTAATGCATGCAGTATACTGGTGGGTACTGAATGTGTTGAATTTTCTTCACTGTAGAGGAAGAAGCACTAAGCTGCCAGACTGTGGGGCTGACTGAAGGTCACCTCTAAAGAATGGAAAGGCTCTCATGGACTTTGGTGGGCTATGGCTTAGGTTATGTCACATTTTGTACCTCTCCAAGTAAAAATAAATAAAAGATGATTTAAAACCCACTCTAAATTTGAAACACACCCGTTTATGGAGAACAGGATGATCATTTTAAAATTTCACAGCACAAATACAGTTTAAAACAGCAAGCAAAGAAATATAACTGCTATAGCACTTTGATTTTCTGTATCTTCCAAAGCGGACAACTCCTACGTCACTGGATTAATGCAGATTCAAAGGAAAGAAAAGAAGTAAATGTTTCACCAACTATAATCCCACTGAATCCCTTTCAAGTCAGCATCTGGGTTCTGCTAATTCATTCCTCCTTCCTCAGGAGTACCTTTTGCATGGCTAGATGCAGAAGGCCACACTATTCCATCATAATATGCAAAAAGAGAGCCAGGCTGTTAAACACTGACAGGATCATGCTACAAAATGGCATGCTTGCATCAAATGGTATGCTACAAAATGGTACACACAAATGAAAAAGTGTGTCAGCTATGAAGCAAATATACACTACTTAGAGAATAAAATAACAATACCTGTCATTAATGAAATTGCTTAAAAAAATCTTCAGAACATCTGGGCTGGTTATGTCAGAAAAGGAGAAACAGTACCACAAACACATGCTAAAGTAACAAAGAAGGGGGGAAAAGTGCAAATATATACCTGTTGGTGTGAAGGTAAAAGACGGGACTGAAAAATCAAAACAAAATACAAACTGGTTATTAAGCTGAAGAGAGAAAGGGAAACATACCACATTAGTATAAATCTAGTAGACAGCTGAACATAAACCAAATGTATATAACTAACCCAGTAGTTCAGTCACATTGATACAGAAAAAAAATTAACTTTGTGATTCAGAAAGAAGCTTGTCTCTGCAGGTACTATTTGGGGGGGGGGGGGGGGGGGGGACAAGGGAAGCAGTGTTGTTTTGCACCCTGAGCGTCGGGGCGTTTTATTTGAGTTTCTACAACCCACCTGATTTGGTGATTTGGGTTTTTTGGAGCCG
>WTSP01023305.1:3906-46078 GCA_025331215.1 Actenoides lindsayi | reverse complement strand
AATGATAAAACAGAGAGAAACTTAATAGGAATGGACGGGGAGGGGGGTTGGGGTCGGGGGGGGGTGGTGGGGGGGGGGGGGGGGTCGGGTGGAAGAAGCAGCCTGATATTCTGTTGTGCTCCTGAGAGTCCAGGACTGTAGTTTAGCCTTTCAAACACCCCTCAGTTTGGTATTTTAAGTTTTTCTGAAAACCCTAGCACAAACAAAACTCCCACACTGTTAATCATTTTAGAATGCAGAATGACAAATTCCTTAACAAAGCCTTATCAAGGTCCTATTGAATCTTATCTGCAGATCACTAAATAAATGTTCATTACCCTGAACTACTAGACACATTTAAGTATTCAGTAAGGAAATAATAATCATATAACAGAACAAAGAGAACTGCCATTTTACTGTCTCTGAATCAAGAATTGCACCAACTCCACTGTAATAAAGGCACTACATTCTACTGCAGCAATTATTTTTTGTTTTCATAGATGAGACTGTTAAGAGTTATTTACTTTCTTAAGTAATCATAACAAAAAGGTAAAAGATCTTCCAAGATCTAACACCTTTCTACCGTTCAACCCTTGGCTTTAAGAGGAAAAGGTTAACAATGGAACAATGACATTGCTTGACAATCTTCACTCTCACAGCTACTATAAATCCTCTTTGGATCAATAGGGTCTCTAATCCAAATACAGAGGACTAGCATCTGCTCTTCCTATTAGCACATGCTCCCCCTCCTGTCGACAAGACAGTATAGTTTTTCTATCACTGATGGGAAGAAAAAGGCTAACATTGCCCTTTTTGATCTAATGACAGGAAACAGAAATGCAACAGAAAAAATATTCCCTAGAAGTTCATGAGAAAACCTGGTATAGAAAGAAAAGGTTCTGACTAAGAGAACAACTGTTTAATCTAATTTTTGCAATAACTCTGATGTTTGGGGGGAGTCCAGAGTGTTATGTTATAATTTAGGATATGCTGTAGTTTTCCCTCCCTTTTACCAAGCCAATTTATTTCCAGGGATATGACACTAACGGAGAAAAGCAAAGCCTCTGAGAATTTGCCCATTTCAGGCTTCGTTTGTAGCACAGCTCTTTATCTTGGGTATTCCATTGTATTTTCTTCGAGCTAGACCTTTTCACAGAGTCAAGTTTAATTTAGCTACATTCAAAAATATAGAAGCACAGTAACAAGCTTTCATTAAAATAGAAGGTGCATTTAAACCAGAGCTATTCAAGAGAGAATCAAGTGTCTAAAAATTAATTTGCAATCACAAGGACATGAAAAAAATCTTACAACTACTGTCTCATTACTCTTCTGTGAGCTAAGTACTGAACCTAGTTTAGTTTCTTAAGGAACTGAGGAACAGATGAACAGAGGTTTAACTAAATGAAATCTTTATTGCTACCACACAGAAGAACAACTTAATTCTCAGAGTTTCTATTAATAAAGTCTTTTAAGTGTGTAAGAGTGCTAGTACAATCTGTACGTGTGGGAGTAGTAAAGTATTTTAACAGATGTCAGGCCTGAAGCTAAATATAAAAATAAATAAATAAATGCAAGACTGAGGAAAGTTTGGGCTTGAAGTTATGACTTGATGCACTGCAGAGTGACGAACTACTTAGCAATTTATATTTCACTAAAGATGGCTTGTTTTTCTTGAAGAATGCTTGATAATGGAGATGCAGATCCTACTTTTCTGTACTTTTCATTAAAACCCCCACCAAATTACACAAAAGATATTTTTACAGATACTTAAAAACACAGCTGTTTTGAACAATAGCTGATGTCGTAAAAGTAACCATTTTTAAGGACAAATTGTATGCCTTTTGCTTAATCATAGGTACCGCTGAAAGCATAGTGATGTTAGTTTGATAGAACTATAGAAAGACAGTATGGCAGCATGCTATTAGTGAAACAAAACAGCACAGGCCAATGCAGCAGTATGTCAGGGTGTGTCTTGTCTAAGAAAGGCTAGTAGAACAAAATCAAAAGTGAAATTCATCCCTGATTTTTATGGTTACAACTCCACTACAAACACTGTGCCTTGAAGCCTATCGTGAGGATTGATACTTTATTGAGGACACCTAAACTCTGCAACACTCCAGAACTATTTCCATGTTTCTACTCACTCAGCTGCTGTTTTACCACTGCCTCTTTTTCATAGCAACACCTTGCTACCGTTTAAAAACATTTGTGTTGTATTTGCCTATCTGTTCTGCACATCACACATTCATTGCTGAAGGGACTAAAGAACATAATGTCCTGACACATTTCATATATTAAGCTGTGTAAACCTTTTAAGCCCAGCTTTCTCTTTTGGTTGTTATATATCAAACATTCTCCCTCCATTCAAAAATCAGGATCTCCCATTTTCTGACTCATTCCAGAAATTCACAGTTTTCACTCTTTGCGTGCCTATGAGGTACTGCTTTGAGATGTAATGTAGCTTATAGAATTCAGCTTTAACTTCAGGGCTTAATCAAAAGATTACTGAATCTGGAGAAATCAAGTTCTTATTCCAGAAGATCTTCCAGGTAGAGATTCTAGTTTTGTTTGTCACAGAGTATACTGTAAAGCCCTGCTTGCCCACCAACAATCTGATATAAAAGGTATCAATAACAGGAAAATGAAGAGTGCTTTAAGTTAGTCCCACTGCTGCCATTCTAACCGAATGCAGATGCAAGATGCGCCAGCACCAGAATTCAGTCCCAACAAAGGGTCTCGCAACAGCATTTATGAAAGTCCTGGAAAGTATTATTGACTGTTGTGCTTTTGAAAACAGCCACTTCACCACATCCCCTTGGAACATGAGGAAATTTGAGTACACTCACCAAAAGTGTTACTGTAATGTACACCACTGTTAGTATTCCTAGCAGCAAGCAAAGGATCAAACAGGAGGGACAATGAACTACCATTCACTTGGTTTGTTTTCAGATGGTTGTGTCAAGTAGCAAGGGCATATAGAAAGCTCCTATCCTTAAATCCATCTTCACATTTCTCATTTGTAGGACTATCTTTACGGAAAGCTAGTCTAGGTATTTTGCTGAAGGCTTATGCTTTAAAGGCAGGTTTAGCACACTGTGTAAATATTGCTGCTTTCTGCATTACCTCCTGATCCATGTTTCCTCAGAGTACTGAAGTAATTTGTTAATTCCTGCATTGAATCTTAGAAGAACAAGAGGCTGATGATAAAGTAAATAGCCAGTAAACAGGCATTCAGTAGCCAGTGAGTGAAATATGTAATATGGCACCTTTTCTGATACCAGCGTAAGTACTAGTGAGGCCATTTCGCTTCTTCCTGTGGCGATATAACCAGATGCTGAAGACCATAAGAATAATCCAACAGGCTGCGCCGATTCCAGCAATAAAGGCAGGCTGCTTTACTACGTCAGAAATCTGCTGGGCTAAACTGACTTGATCTTCTGAAGACACAGGGTTTCCATGAGAATCTGAAAAAAAAAAGACAGCCAAAATAGCCAATTAATTTGAACGAGCAACTATAAAAGGCAGCATGTAAAGAACTGACTTAAGCATAGTCCAGTTTTTCAAGATAAAAACCTTAAGACTGCTCTTCAAAATCTTTCTACAGGCCTAGATTAAAAGGGCTTGTTTTCCATACAAGACAGGTGCCTCCAACGTCACTGACTTATGTTTTTTTATGAAACCAGCTAAAATCAGGTCACTAGACATACAAATAGAAAGTTAGGCTCATAAATTTCAAACTTAGGGACTACTTTATTTTTATTTTAGCAACACCAGCTTCAGAGAATTTTTCGGAAGTCAGCAAAGAACAGGGCGAGCAAAAGAAAGCTCAAGCATGAAATGTGTAGTCTGTTCTTGAGCTCTGCAAAAGAGAAGTCAGCTACTTAAACATCCACTCATTACTGAAAGTCACAGAAGAATTACAAATGCTAACTATATTCACATAAGGTTGGTATTGAGGGATGCATTTTAATTTGGCAGTTCCTGGTAGATAACTTGTCTTGTACTACACAATTTGATGTACTTTTTGCAGTGTCTCCCTTTAATCTCAATTAAAAACGACTCAAGAATTAAAGGATGTAAAGAAGTACAAAGCAACCAATCCTTCCCTCTTGATGTGGATGAAAAAGCTAAAGGATAACTAAAAAATGAATTCTAAATTGGTAAAAGCAACAAAACAGTATCAATCAGCTCTTTTCAAAATCAGTTTATCCTTAAATATCTCACATCAAAATAAAGAATGTATATTTCTCCACACACTTTTTTTTTTTTTTCATAGAAAAAGTACCTGTAATAAGTAGTCTTTCCTGCTCTTTCTGTACTTAACTTTCTGTACTGAAGGTTCTGCAATAACCTTCTAGGAATAGCATTAAGAATATTCAGTCAGTGACCAATGCTTTTCAACTGAAATGAAGCAACTCAAAGACAAAATACTGCCTTCCTGATTTTTTAGGACTACAGTGAATGCTTACTGGAAATATCATTACTGCACAGGGTCAGGGCAGGAATTTTAAACCTTTATTCAGAGTGGATATTGCTTTACACATTCTACAGCTTAGTCACTGAAATACCCATTTTTACTCTTGTGTAAATCTAACAGTTAGTTGCTTTTTATTAAGGGTAGTGGCATCAGATTCAGAGTGAGAGTGTTTTAAGGAGAAATGTACTGTTATCAATTCTATTAACTACGTAAGAAATGAAAATCCATTTAATTAAAACCCAATAACTTTCCCTACAAACTAAGCAGTAAATAGTTTTATTTCTTTATGACGACATGTCTTGCATTGTTCCAAAATAAGCCCAAATGAAATAAAAGAAACTGCAATACAAACAGGCAATTGAATCACAATGAATCATAAAAGCAACAAACCTCCTCTGGAAAGGGATACTTTTTGAATATGAAATGATTAAATTAACAATATATTCCTCCAATGAAGAATTCCTCATTTCAGTTTTTGCTACTTTGAGGTCAAATATGTATTTTGCTGAGGAATCACCACTGCCTTTGATTGCTACCTCACTGGAAATTTTACTTCATATTTCGTGTTCCTTTATCTTCTATGATCCGAAGTGCACTGCCTAGTCTGAAAGTTCACCAGACAGACTCATTCTTTTCCTACTAATACACCCTTTGTGTCTGCTAGGTTTATAGATTTCACGCCTATTTGTGCAAGGTTAAGATGGGTTGCTTCAGATTTTATGGAGACAGTCAAGTGAAGTTCCACACAAGTGGCCAGCTGGGCTTAAATGTATAAAGTATACTGTGACCAATTAATTAAATCTGTCACTCTCTATCTCATCTTCTTTCTCTTTGCAGCTGAGGCCACACTAAGATATGAAAACTTGCATCATCAGTCTCTTTTCAAAATGAGTAATCCTACTATTTCTATATTTTTAAACAGCTACACTACATTGTACATTTAAAGGAATAGAATAAAAGATTCCCAGAGAACGGATGGTCCTGAATAGATTTTGAAGACTGAGAAATAATTTTTCTCTAATCCTTGAAAGAATATATATATTGAAAACAATAAATCCATAGGAAAAAAAATTATCACAAACTCAAAATCCAAGTAAGAATGTTTTTTAAACCTGTCAACAATTCAGCCATACAAAACTCGGTACTTTTATATACACAAACATTTTGCATTGCTCAGGTACTGCATGTCTGAAGATTACAAAATACTGAGGAATCTCTTTGCATATTTATCGTTCTAATTTTTCATTTTTCATGATATTATTTTGCCAGCCATTGCAGGCATAAGAACTGTGTTAATATATTAGCTTTTAAGAAACTAGGCTTACGGCACACTGTACATGGATGGACTGCTAGAGCCATCACATTAAATTAGCTCATACATATTTACACACACACAGTGAAAAGAAAAATGTATGTGTTCATGTATAGTCATAGGAAAGAAGATGGAATAGTTTTCAAGATGCCACATTTGACTCATGTCCTGCTCTTCTTATAATTAAAAAACAGAAAGTAAGCCAAATACAAAGCAAGGGGTATGAAATCTAGTGAACCCTTCATTACTCAAAATTTCCAGGAACATTATCCTGGAAGCGTTTCTTTGAGCAAGGCATCTTTGAACTTCATAGCAGTCCTGTGAGATCCTGAATGATCAGTTGGGAAAAAAGTTCCTGAAGTAAAAAAAGTACTTTTTCTTCATCCCAGGAAATTTCTGGAAGCTTTGACTGGGATATAAATGGTTCACAATCAACATTCCTGTTCCTGCTTGCACTCCTTGGGAAGACGTGCCAAAATAATAACTGAACATAAACATTCTACGGCAAAGCACATCTTACTGCCAGAGTAGCAGCCGCAGTATTTAATGTACTTGAAAATGCCTCATAGTTGTTGAAGCAGGCTGATCCCACAACCCTCTGAAACCAGCATATTATCACAGTGACTCATCCCTCCTTCTTCTATCCCAAGATAAGAGCCTTCTTTTTAATCACAGATAATGTTGCTATGGCTGTTGCTCACAAGCTACCCGATTTGACTTGACTGTATTGAAGCTCCAAGTTTCAAACCTCAGTGAAAACTGATTAGAATTTATATTGAGAAGAACAGGGAACTCTAATTCTTTAATGTTAAATATTTGTATAAATAATAATAATGTAAAAAAATAACATTTAAATTGTTAAATGTTCAATAAAAGATTAAAATGCAATTAAGATTGGCATGCCAAATATTCAAAAAAGACAGGAAATTCCAGGCTCACAGGTGTTCAAGCAACCTTAACTTTGCCCTGTGCATGTACAACCTGTGGAATGGTACTCTTCCATATGCCTGCCTCACTTAGTACACGAAATGTACAAACAGTAAGTATTAAGATCTAAGTTTTGTTAACATTGATAATTTGGGCAGTTCAAAACTTACAAAACACGTGGAATATGCAATGTAATGTACAAGCATGTCCTCAAATATATGTGCATGATGCAGTATGAAAATTAGTTTGTAAAATATTACCAGGTTAAGAATATCCTATTTTGTCTCCTTTCTACTTATATGCATTTCCAAAATGGGAAAAATATCAGTTTTGTACTTCAATATTACAATATGCAGTTTGAAGAGACGGTAGTGAACTGTTCTGCAATGAGTGGGGAAAAAAAAAATAAATTACCTTCTTCAAGTTGTTTTCAGGCCATAAGACAAAAATGTCAACAAAAAAACCTTACAACTATCACACTAGAATTACTTGAGGGGCTGACAGAATAATACCCCTGAAGGCATGCTAGCTAGTTCACAAATAGTATCTCCTAAATGAAGCAATTAGAATAATAAAGATACAATGAGACTTTCTTGTGTTTTGTACACTTGAGACATCCACTGGTTGAGTTATGCACTCAACATTTATAATAACTGTGCAGGTACCTCTTAATAAATAACTGCATACCATGTATTCATAGAAATTATGTGTTTAAAAGTAACTTTAACTGCAGTTGTGGGCCTTCTCAGAGCTGGTACACTGAATAAAATGTGTTGCAATATGATCTGATGCCAAAAAGCACAGGTAATACTGCCAAGCTATCATAGGTAGTATCTCATCACTATATAAAAATAAGGCTAGAGATTAGTAAAAAATAAATTGTTGTGATAATTCTCATCTTCCCATACAGACCATTTTTGTAACCAATATTCTGAAGTTACATGTCATGACAGGAAAAAAAGTTCTATTAAAAGTCTATGATTTTTTTTCTTCACAGCACAGTATTATAAGCACCATATAGTGAGCTGAGGTTAGCTCTCATGAAATACACTTTTTTATTCCTTAACATCAAAGCTCTTGCAATCTTTATGTAAAATATCAACTTTCCTTTTAAAATAAATAAATGGTTTTCCAGCCCTTGGAATTCTACAGAAAGCTTAAAAAGGTCATTCAAAAGCCAAGAGGTAAATTCAGAAGCCCCAAGGGGAGTCTTTTAAGACGACACATGATTTTTCTGTTGATCTCATTATTTTAAACACTGAAAGATGATTTTTGAATAGCAAGCAAGTATCTTGTTGGTTTGTCCCTGGTGGCACGGGTAGACTGGGGTACCACAGCTCAGTGAGCTGCTTCATGTCAGCTGAGACATGGAAAATGAAAGAGCTTTCAGCTTACAATTTGTACCTGTCTCTGTTAACAGGTTAAGTTCATGCACAAGGTCAGTTATCACAGCTCAGCTGATGCATGGGACTGCGACTGCACACCTCAGCTCTCTGAGAATCCAGTGTCTTCTGTCCTCCTCTCTTGTTCTGGAAGGTGGCTTCTCAAAGGTGAAGCTTCCTCCTGTCACACACCTAGCTGAAACTCTGCCCAGGCATTTCTCACAATAAGAAGCCCAGGAGCACCCTGCACAGCATACAGACTCAAATATGAGTTAACTGTGCAAGAAAGTAGTCTACACTGCGGAAAAAACCTCTTCTTTAGATGCTCCAGAGGCAGCCACAATCTACCATAACCTAGTCTCATATTATAAGGAGACAGAGTTTTGATTTTAATAGTTCTTAAAAAAAAAAAAGGAAGCATCTACATCACACAGTGTATCTTGATTCAACACATGGACTTCTTAATCAGTTTTAAAAGAAAGTAAGGATTGTGCTAATTCAGATTTTCCTGAAGGAATAGTTGGGATCAGTGACAGAAATGTAGAAATTTGAAGTTGTCACTGGCAAACAAGCAGTTCCTAGAGCATGTAGGGACAGGGAGTCAGGACTCTTTCAAATCCTCTAGAAGTAGCATCCTTAGTCCTCTTTCCTCTCTCTCCTTGGCCTCCCTTCCCTCTCTCTTGTAACCATGTAATTATTGCTGGTGAAAAGTGCCAATCGATGACGTCAATAAATTAATTTTCTTTCTTCAGAAGAGCTACCAGAAAACTCCAGTGTCTGCTCCACACCCATGCTGGAAGCACATCCAAGAACTAAGTATGTGATTCCTTGAGGGGGCTGTAGGAGAACTTCTATCACAGGGTAGAGTTAGGTAAACTGCAGCCATTCTTCTGCCTTGATGATTTTAGGTTGATCTGTCCTACTAAAGGGTACTCCTCTTAAATTTAAGTACTAATTTCAGCAGATTCCTATAGCTGCTCTAAGGATTGTAGCAGTGTCTACGTATTTCACTGTGCTTCTTCTAGTGTCCTGGATCTCCACAAGACTCCCGTCTCCAGGTCTTTGCCATGTGACAACCAAATTACGGGACTTTTACTACAGTACATGTAGATTTGGCTATGCCACTTAATTAGAAGCAAACAGTACTGACTATGAAAGTAAGCCCCAACCACAAGGAAATACATGGATTCTACCAGACTTGCACATTTGAACACCCTCTGAGATGTGTGATTACTTCATGCTTTCTCACATAGTGTCAGTAAAGGCAAGGAACTCGGAAGCAGACAAAAATCTTACCCTGACAAAGTATCATTTTTTTTCTTTTTCCACTTACCAAAACCCCAGAGTGATACGGTTCCATTACAAAATTTGCCTGCATTTAGCATTTGCTTATTAGAGAAACGGAAACAAAGAAAAGTGGTTATGAAGCTTTCAACATCAAGGTTACCACATTATTTGACACTCATAGGCCTCACTAATTTAAAATTTTCAAAATCTAAGCCATATAGAACAAATTTGACTTTGACTGGAAATCTGGCTGTAGGAAGCTGTGAATGAAGCTAGCTGTAGGAAAGAACAATCCAACAAAGAACTATGGAGTTTTGCACATATTAATGGAATATCACATAAGCTGTGAGTAATTTTGTCATAAAACCTCTATTAATATATTTGGGAATCATACCTGTATAAGGTAAAGATGACCTTCATTTTAATAGCCAAGGAAATGTACATGTAACTTTCCAGAGAATATATTAGTTGTTCATTTTTGTTTTTACATGCAGTAATTATCAGTTTTTAAATTAAAAAAGTGAAATAACAAGGAAGTTCTACTGATTATACAGAGATAGATGGCACACAAAGTCCAAAGCAACATGCTGAGGTTGCTTTCACAATTATATACTTCAAGTATGCAGTGGATTTTGATCCAGACATACCAGTAAATCAGCATATGACTACACCTAAAGCCACCAAAAAACATCGCTGTG
This sequence comes from Actenoides lindsayi, assembly GCA_025331215.1. Classification (NCBI taxonomy): domain Eukaryota; kingdom Metazoa; phylum Chordata; class Aves; order Coraciiformes; family Alcedinidae; genus Actenoides; species Actenoides lindsayi. Next base: position 36,016 of record WTSP01023305.1, on the reverse strand, counting down.
TTGTGAGATTAAAAAACGTTGTGTTGTTATAATCCCATTTTTAGAATGCAGTTTCTAAGGCAAGTTTAAAACCAGAAATGCCAAACCCTGCTATTCCAGAGATCAAGTAACACTATCTATTTCACTTGTTTTGAAAGTACTTCTGGTGCCATAAAAGACAAAAACAAACAAACAAAACTCATTGAAACCCATAGGTAGGATTACCAGCAGGCTTACCTAATTGGATAAACTGGGGATCGCTTTTCACTCCAGGTCCTGCCCCAGTACTTGCTGCCACTTCCACGCTATATCGAATACCAGGAACTAGGGAGGGGATGACTACAGAAAAGGTGGAACCATCTACCGTCTTGTTTATGTGGTATCGACTTTCATTGCCAAGACACCAAACCTGCAGGGAAGTAAGTGTATGTACGTATAAATTCAACATTGAAGGATAAGTAAAAGGAAGGATGAAATGTTCCTTTCCTCTGGATAAAGAAATTTAGAATTTGTCACTAACTGCACTAACATCTGCAGTCATGGATTGCTGTCCTAGGCACTGTATGAATACTGAAAAAATACTTCTTGTTCCATAAAGTGGCTTCAACTACTAAAAATATTTGATAGGTTTGTTGCAATTCATTTACAGTTCAACTAGTGACATCAGTGTTAATAAAACTAAACGCATTAGTAACATGGAACAAATAAGGGAAGCACCAGTGCCAAGAATCACTTGCAGAAGAAACAAGGTAAGAGCATTCAGTTCAATGAATTTCAAATTCTCTTCTTCAGGAATCATTCATCAAGCAAGACTTTCCTTTTCTTCATTCAAGTGCAAGGGCAAATCTTTCTTCATATGATGTCACAAGAGAACTGATGTCATGCTGGAATCCAAATAATATCTGCATTTTTTTCAAATGGCAGCAAGAAGCAAGGATTGAATAATATGTCATCTTCTATTGAGAGACAACTGCATGACATCAGCTCTCATTGTTTGGTTGAGATCAATCAGGACACAGGTCTAATGACTTCTACTCACCACTTTATAAATTACATCAATGATATTAAATGATTGGGAGAAACAATATAATGAGATATTTTTATCTCTTTAGGCCTGTACTGCTGATGTGGCAAATGCTTTTAAGAGTACACTTGAACTCCCAAATGCTAATAAAGGTGAAGTGGCAGCTAATCTAGATCTGCTAAAAAAATGATGAAGCTGTGTTTATTTCCTTTTTATTCCCTTTCCACAAATGTTTTGCTCTATAATGAATATTTATCCAGAAAGTTCAATTAGTTAAATTCAGTACTTTATCTATAAAGAAGCAAACCTTCCTGAGAACAGCAGCATTTCTAAACGTGTGTTGACTGTACACAGGAGGGAAGATTTTGCTTTTGACACATGGAGTTCCTAGAAGACTTAGTACCCAGAGAGTTGCTCTTAATATCTTGAGCCATTCTGCTGCTGTGGAGATTGCCAGGTGAGCGAGCTAGAGTTTCACATACAGAGCAATTGCTACAGCCCTTTCTGACTGGAAGCAGGAAATTTTATTTCACCTTCAGAACATTGTAAGACCCTTTTGCCTTCTCTGGATGCCAAGGATTGAAACAAGGCTAGTGGGACACTGTGAGGATTTGAAATGTATTTTAAGCTCCTTTGGAAAAGAATCCCAATGCAGTATATACAGAACTGCTGCTGCAGAGCAGGTGAGAGCACACAAAGAGAAGAGAATCTCCTTTTTGTATTCTGATACTAAGTAGAGACTGTTTCAGCCAGTAGTAGTAGTAGTATAATTATCAGTAGTATTAATAACATTGCTCTGAAATCCTAAAGGATGGTCCATGCAAATGTTTTTCTGTAAATAAGAACTCAATAAAGTGAGGAACAAATGATTTAAAACTACATTTTCACAGAAATTGTTACTGCCACATTCTACAACGGTGTATGTACAAGCAATAAAATCAATTTATTATGTACTTGTAACTATGCACTACTAATTCATAAAAATGTATTGTTATTAGGTGCTCAAACACATGCAGAAATTCACAAAACAAGAACATTAGCTTAAACATCAGGTTGGTCAGTACTTCCCATACTATATTTGATTGTATACATAAATAAGCAACTGAAAATGAACTTTTAAAATGTTATGAAGTAAGGAGAAATCACATTGTAAGAGACACATAAGTGAAGAAAGAATGAGTATAACAAAAGAATTTCTAACTTCATGCTAGGGAGGGAGGGAATGAATTGTGCTGTGATTTGAATTTCTGGCTTTTTGTGTGTGCTACTGACATTTTTTCAATCAAGATGGTATCCTTCCTATTTATATTTTCGTTTAATTAAAGCAGATACACTCTTGCGTTACATCAAAGCATGCTTTTGTTTTCTGGGAGAAAACATAGAAGATATATAAAAAAAAGGAAATAAAAAAGGAAAAATTTTACGAGACTTCTATTTGGTTTTTTCTTATTATTAGTTCTTAACCTTGTATCACTGGTTCTGCATTTATTTAGTTTTTAGACAAAAATATTATTTACATGTAGCGACTTATATAGCAATTATATATATATTCATTGTGTCTGTTTTCTACCCATGGTGAAAAGCACAAAGGAAAATAATGGCATCCACACAATAAATGTAGATGTGAAACGAGCCAGTGTGCCATCTACTGCTACACAAGCACTACAAGACACTTGCTCCTACACCTGATACCCTATTACCTCTCAATAGTAGGAGGTACATTAGGTATTATATCCACTAGGAAATGTGAATTTCCTGACTTTTATTGTTTTGTCCTTACAACCTTAACATTCCCCTGATGTGGTTTCATGATGGAAATAATTCCATCTCTTCAGCTCAAAGTCTGTCTTTAAATAAAATAATTTTGCAAGTATGCTTTTCCCAATTACATTATATAACTGAAACTAAGCCATAAACTGTTTTTTTTTTTACCAATTGACCAAGTTCTGAAAGGCATTTTATTATTCTAAATTGACCATGAAGCTTAGTGACCTCTTCCCTTTCCCATTTCTACTGATGTAAAAAAAAAAAAAGCAGAATCAGTTTTGATAGCTAGGAATATATATCTATAGCACAGTGTTTTAACCTGAAAAATAATCAAGACATTCTCATTTGAAAAATTCTCTCAATAAAGCGCATTTATAGGAGTCTGTCTGCCTCTCCATAGCTGTAAAGCTTACTTGATAGCTACAACTAGACACTTAAAATGTCTGTAGCTTGCCTAGAAAAATAAGCTTAATTTACTTTGCTATGTAAATTATTACAAAACAATATGAACTGTAAATAGAGTGTATGTTGCTAAACTAACATCAAACACTAAATATTTTACAATGTACTTAGAATTTGTTAAAAATTAAATAGCACAATAAGAACTGTGTTTGTGTAAATGAAATGACAGATTTCTATAGACTAAATACATTTATGTTACTTGCGCATGTTACTTGAAAGTTTTCCATTTGTTTTAACTAACTAGTTATGCATAATTTACCCAGATCTTAATACTGATAATTATTATCTCTGAGCCTTTCAACTCATTAAGCCTGTTTATATGTACTACCTTGGTCAAAGTCTTTTGAGACATAAAACAGTTCTCCAACAGGTATGGTTCCCTCTCTATTTGTGTGTGCATTTGTTAAGCTATAATGAAATCAAGATGGTAGTTGTTTTAATTAAGAGTGTTGACCTCTTGATTTATAGAGGCTGTTTTAATTGCCTTCTACCATCCAGACAGAATTATCAAGTATGGAATTTGAGTCAAAGAAGTTATTTTCTAGCTCATTTGCTCTAACTAACCAGTAGATGGAGCCAAGCATCCATGAACAACCTCATCTGTGACTACCTGGCCAACGTTCCCTCTGCCAGGGAATCAAAACATGCCAGCAGTACCTTATATTCTTGAACCATCCCGTTCTGATTGTCCTCGGGGGGCGGCTGCCAAGTGACCACAATTGCTGTCCCGTTCCCATCGTTCTTAGTTACTGAAACACTCTGAGGTGGAGCACTAGGAGCTGTTTGTTTGGAAACAAGGATTGAACAATTAAGTTTGTCACATGTAGAATTGAGCTTTTTTAAGAGGAAGATGTTTTTGGGCTATGCAAATGCATTCCTTTATGCACCACCCTTCACTCAGGGCAGTTCTTGCCTACAAGATAAAATGATACAGAAGTAATGTGAACCTGCAACCAGGCTCCTGAGTTCTGCTGCTGTCTCGCTGTGCAGCACAGGAAAAGTCACACTCATCACCAGACTCTCTGAACTCAGATATCTGAATGTCACAGTCCTCAGCACTCAGTTGCTCATTTGTCTCAAATCATCTCACTCAGGATCAATAGCTTTGAAAAATAAAGTCTATAAATTGACCCCAACAGAATGCTAAATCTCAGTTCCTCTACTGTGTAAATAATGACGAGTAATACAAAACATAAAAATCAGGACAGAAAGTGTTAATATTAACACATTTATAATCATTTATGTTTAGCATTTTAAATAGTCTTCCTTAAAACTGGATGCTCAGCTGATGCTTAGGATGAATGTAGTTAAGCACACCTCTTGAAACACTCACAGCAATAAAGCAGAGCTACATGGCATTTATACTGGGGAGGAAGGAGAGAAGGGGAAAGATTGTACATCCCAACAGAGGCACCAAAATCCCTATTCAGACACCCTGGCCATCCTGCATACTTATTATGCTTGAGCAGTGACGAAAGGAAGAGCTTCATGAACCTTCTCTTTTTAGCACATGTATGAGATGGAAATATATAATTTAGTCCACTCTATCTGTTGCCCTCATTCATCTTTTCATTTTGTCTTACTGATTGATCCAGATATAAAAGCCTTCAAAAAATGTGGTGGTTTCCATTCCCTCAGCTATAGTGCTTTGATGATTTCTGTGGTGTCTGCTATCTACTCAAGATAGTGATTAGCAAGTGCTTCTATCTGACAGAAGTCACTTGTGACCAGACCATGAACTCAGCAGGGAGGAGTGCACACTGCAGTGAAGATAAAAAGCACATTTCCCATTGTGTGTTGGAGTGGATTTTTGCACATCCCTCTCTCTCTTTCTGTCTCTCGCGCGTGGTTCTGAATATTTACTTCTGTGTCACCAAACAATTCACATAATGATCAGTCCAACACAGCCTCCTCTGCTGCAGATTGCTGTTCTCAAACAGCACACACTTCAAACAAAATCAAATAATGAACGTATCAGAGGAAAGCAGACCAGACTACTACTTCAAAAAGGAAAGATGAAGACAGTCTGGCTCCTACTTGCCTTCTTCCAGGGTCTTTGCAAATTTCACTTCGCTATCTGCTCCCTGAAACTCATTAAAAAAAGGGCGGGCCTTGATTTCATAGTTTACACCTTTCTTCAGCTCAGGAATGATAACGCTGTTTTTGGTTGGAGTCCTCACTTCAAAGATTAACCACTCCGACTCTCCATAGGATGCTGGCGTAGGTCGGTACAGAATTTTATATCCTTGAATATACTGGGATTGCTGGTCCACCTGACAAGACAGCAGAACACACAACACATTCTTCAACAAATATGAACCAGGAATAATGTCTTTGACACTACGCACAGTCCTTGGACTATCCACTCATTTTATTCAAAGTAAACAACACTGCCAAAGCAGATAAAGGCTCCCTGCATTACTGCAAATTACAGTCCTGATTCTCAAGTGTGTTAATCTCTTTGATGCTGGTAAAACTGTGCTAGTTTCTGTGGACTTACGAAGGCTTTAAAGGGGGATAATGGAGTTGTATAATATGCCCAGCTCCGTGAAATGAACAGCCTTTGGATCCACGGAGCGATGGAGCTCAGTACAGGCCAGACTTCTGCCCACCCAAATGTGCTCAGCAGGGCTGGATGCACTTGGGGAAAGGCGAGGAGGGTGAGGACAGGGGACCTACAGCTCCACAACTCAGGCTGATTAATACGGAGATCAAAGAGAGCCTGCCAACTCTCCTGAGGTGTGGAAGCCTCCCAAAAATCCATGAAATGAGCACCGCTTCCTGCCTGCTTCCTTCTGGAGAAAGTGAATTGAAAGGGCAGCCAGCTGGCACTATCTCCATTGCCATGATTAGGCTGGGCTCTGTCAGAGGGCAGATTTGTCCAAGCACTTCCTCCATGTCCACCCACTCAGCAGGAGGCTCCTCTGCTGGAGGAAAAAGGCTGTTTTGAGAGGGCTCTGAAGAGGCTCATAAAACTCAGTATGGTAACAGATGAGACTTGGAAATGCAGATCAAAATGATACTCAGTGGTCCTGAGTCCATTTTAGACTGAGGTAATTTTATATCACATGTATAGAGAAAGAGATCTTAATGTAAATGAGGGTTGGACTCAACATGTTTGGCTGTAGCTGAAAAAGAAAGCTATCTTACAGAAGTGATCTCTTGTGGTGCATTCTCTATCTTCTAACTACCGGCTTAAATGTCTGATGAATAAGAAAATCCAGTAACAACAACAACAAATTAAAAGTGCCTCAGATTTTCCCTATTTTCAAAAATCTCATACAGTGATATAATAAAACTGTTTGCAATTTTACTCCAAAAAGCAACACGTTTCATTTTTAATAATCACATAAAGAATGCATATGCTAGCTGAAACTGAGGTAACACTTATTTTTGAAATTGCAGTGAAGTTCACAGGCCACCCAAGAGACTGACAAAAACTGCCTGTCTGGAAAAGGCTGTTCTGCAAGTAAAGGTCAAACAAAACCATGCTACAAACCTCAAAAATGTTTTAACATTACTACTTAAAACAGTAGATTGCCCTCAGCAGGTGGACATAGTTCAGGTGTCAGCGTAACTACCATGCAACGCAGGAGATATTTGTACTGTCGCAGCACTGAGGAGCCCTGGTCACGGACCAGGACTCACTCTATGGGGCCAGGGCTCTTCTACAAACTCAAAATTCCTTTTGTTCCTGTTCAGAATGTTCTGTCATGCCATGGCTGGATGCTACACTCTGTGCTCTACTATACAGTCCCTGCCAATATATGGACATATTCAGATGGAAGTCCTAAAAAGACCTCACAGTTCATTCCCTTTGGATTTATTCCTGCACCTGGTATAATTATGCCTTTTTTTCCCCCTTCATTCTGCATTCTATTTTAAAACCACTCTTCTTCAAATTATATATTTTTATCTCATTGCTTGGTACTTAAGAGTTTCCCATGCTGTTCCTTCTCCGAATTTCTATCTCTTGATTGCCAAATGTTTCCCATGGTAAGCCATGCTTTCACTAAGGCCTCAGCCTTGTAAGCCTGCTTGAATCTTTTTCACTTATGTTCCCATTCCCCTTGCTTCAAGACTCATACGGTACTGTTTCCTCACTCTCTAGTTTCCTCTGCAATATCCTTCATGAGGCCAACTTCTTGCTTCCTCCCATCAGAGCAATGTGAACACAACACCTGAAAAACATTTACCCTTTTTGGCTCTTCTCCTTGTACTGTGTGTACTCATAGCACTGTAGGAAAGGATAGGTTCACAGATGAGGCTATATGGGTTTGACCGTGTTTCTCAGTATCTATGTAGGATGGAAGTAACACTTTCAAACAGAATTATGCAGTATTTGTCTCCACTAGTGACTGACAGACAGACAGAGATGTGCCCATGTTATCTCATTTGGGGACTGATACCGTTCCTACTGAAAGCAGTGCAAAAGCTTCAAATTATATGACTTAAGAAAGCTTTGATCAGTCCTTTAGCTTCCAGAAGAGGACTATGAAACTGACTATATTGTAAACAGCATTCTCTATGAAGACATAAAATGGTGGAAATGGCACAACATTTAATGAAATAGGAAAGCCAAAGCCCAAGTAGCACTCATTCCAGAGAAAAACATTTGCAAGTGTACAAACTACACAGCTTCTTAAAGTATCACTCCACTGCAAACAGTGTGATTCAGCAGTATATATATAACCATTGCCATGACGCAGATTTATACTTACAGTCCAGTGAACTTCAATTGAGGAGGAAGAAAGGATAGTAGGGTTGTGCAGATGAAGTACCACATCACCTAGCTCTCTCTGGACCTGCTTGTGATCCACACCTTGACTTGTTGGTGGAACATCTGTAATAATGTAAGATTCCATTCTCACAAGTATATATGATTGTAAACATAAGTATATGTAAATACAAATTAATATATCATAAAGTATGTGATACTATCACCAATAAAGTTGACCATAAGTATTTCTCAATTTTCTAAGAAAAAACTACATGAAGTATTTTCCTGAGTAAATCACCAATGTAGAACCAAATCAATCCACTGAACTTTCTTCAACAGAGAGAAATAGGAGAGAAATGCTGCATAAAAAGGAAAACCACACTCAGGAATGTCTTTGGTAAATGACTACAGCAGCATCTCTCTCTTTTATTTCCTGCTGGGAAGAGAAAATGTTCTATTACACACTACAAATTCCAAATGACTAGGAAACCTACAAAGAAGGGCAAAAGCAGAAGCTGTGCCTTCAGGTAAAGTAATCAGCAAACGTACTGTTTTAATTACATAATAAATGCAACAACGGAAGAAAAGAAAAATAAGTTGTGTGGTTGCAGCCTCTTTGATGGCAAGTGACTTCTGTATATAGAAGGCAGAGCACAGCTGAGAGCTGTCTGGCTCTTCTGACATTTGGTCTATCTTATAGCTAAAAGAACAGTTCATTCGCATGTAGGGACAAATTCCTCTCAAACTATGCAATGGTGTAATGGAAACACATTTTCTGCATGCAGCACCCTTGAAAAGCATATTTAACTGAAAAGGAATGACAGTTGGACATGTATAAAATTTATAGGGCAATCCCTAATAGGATGTCTAAAACATGTATGTACTATGGACAGCAGAGCAACACAGTCTCTAAATTGATTTCATATACCTCTCTTTAATCACTTCATTTTAAACAAATGCCATGCTGACTATGGTTAACAATCACAGAGTGGAAAATTAATGAAAAGTACTTACAGTGATTGATTTCTTTCTTTGGTTTTTTTTTCCAATTAATCTTATCCCAGATACAGAGTAATGCATTACATAAACCTTGCTCCAGCCTACTACTTCCCTGCTTGACCTCCTCTAGTGACAATGCAAGACTGGGAAATCGTCAAGGGTTCTGTTCTCTGAAGACCTTGGAAATTTCCATACCTTCTGCTTACAAGAAGTGCTGAAGAGTACAGATAAACTGCATACATATTTATGTACAACTACAACCACTGTAGTAAGTTACTGTAGGTGTGCAGACTACCTTGAAAGTTGAGGTTTGAATAGCATAGTTGATGCTGATAGAGAAGACACTTATCAAAGCAAGTGCAACAGTTGTACAGCATGCTTTCTGCATGGTGGTCATATTCTCAGTTTACCAGCTTGTCTAAATAATACTAAAACCATTGTAAGACTGCATTAGGACAAGGCATGAGGACAAATTTATTTCCAGAAATACTGTTCTCATTTGGGAATACAAAACCTAAGTCACTTTGAACTTTTACCATTCAGTTTCCACAACATATTTACAAGAAGATGGGATTTCTTGGAAGTTAAAGCAGCAAACTGAGGTTAGTGTGTGACAAATCTACATTCTTAGCAAGGAACGTTGATAACAACAAAATAACAAAACCAAAAAACTCTCCACTGAATCACTACTGTATCCACATGCAGTATGTTCCGCCTAACAGTCTACTTATCAGAATATTTTCCTCCCTCCAAAGTTTGAAAGCATTAAAAGATAGAAGTTTCTGACTGGAGAGATGCTTAAATACCGCCCTGCTTAGAATGTAACAGGAAAGTCAGTGGAACAATTAGTCCTATCTTTGCTAGTCATGAAAGATGAGTCATCCACAATATGAATCAAACTATTAATAGGCTCATCCATTTGCACAACTGTGCTATACAAGAATACGTGTGTTTTCTTGTTTTGGCACCAAGCTTCCAAGTCAGGGACTGTCAGTGAGAACACCTAAGGGTGTTGTTAATGTTGGCAAAGTGTAAAGATGAAGGTAGGTTACGTTCCTTGTCTGGACATGCATTTAAGACAAGACTATATCCTCTAGACAAGAGTGAATGGGAAATTTTTGAACTTATTTAGCTAGACCACAACTTACACAAAACTGAAATGGTATTGGAATAAGAGTGGAACTGCTTTAAAGAACTTGACGCTTGATTCTATTTCTTACTTTTGATGAAAATTTTATCTATTGGTTTTATTTTCACTCAGGCTTTCTGTGATTCTCAGGTCTTCAAATCTACTGGATGCCATTCACTTCTGGTGAGTGAACAGAACACTGCCTCATTTGCCGTTTATCAGTCAGGACAGTGATTAGTTCATTTAGGACATTCAGAACTGATATCTCATCTCCAGGAATGAAACTACACTGCATGAAAAATGGACTCATGCTGCACATTGCTGCCTGCCTGCATAACAGCCTGTATGCCCTATTCCCAGGAATACAGAACTCACTAAAAGGTTACTAAATCTTTCCTGTGCAGTCCCTATTTTTGATGTGGCTGTGTCTCTGCTATCTATATGTATCCATTGAAATTGTCAAGCATCCGAAGAAAGGCATAATAACAAAGGAAACTGTCGCTCTCCTATGGTGATGAGAAAGACCTGCTTTCAGCTCAACTTCAGAAAAAAATGAGAAGTCACCAAAGGAATATGCTTTGTTTCCTTTAAGGAACTTCCTTTCAAAAACAAACATGCACTTACTTACACAAACAAAGAAACAAACTTACAACACAGGCAGTCTTTATTAGCCAATAGGTCAATTTCTCCCATAAGTAGAAAAAGCAGGAAAAAACCCAAAGATATCTATCACTTTTCCTTTGAAAAAGACTATGTCCAGCATTTCCCTTCTTAAGAATTTAAGTATTTCTATGGGAAAAATAGGCTGCAAAGTTGCAATGCATGATTCCCTGCACATCATCATAATTGTCTTTTATTTTCTGCAGTGAACTCTAAGTTACTTTAAATTTTACAAAGCTGCATTCAGTCCATAGATGGACTTGAGTCATAGCTGGAGTCAGCAGATGACTCCTTCATCCACTACTACCCAGCCTTTTCTTCAGTTGGCTATCTCTAAGCATTGTCTCTCTTGCTTGACTGTTTTACTTTCAATAATTGTACTTATGAAATACTTTTAATATATTGCCCAAACATCTTCTTTACTGGCTTACAATGCCCAGTTCCTTCTCTCTTTCCTAATGCAGCAGAAATCAAATTAGATTATGTGCTGTTTCTCTCTCTGTCTCAGTCTTAAGCTTCATTTGATTCACTGGACATAATAATAACATTTCCATGGAATTTGAGGATTTGCATGATAACTTAAAAGATTTTGTTGCCAATGAGCTATTCTCCAAGATGCAACTGTCTTTGGATAAGAGATACTAGTGTTCACTTTGGCAATACAATATGCTGTTTAAACAGCTTTCAGAGTCTATGTTACACAGAAATGCAAGTTTAAACACTGTATTTTACTATCTAGTTTGTATTACAGCCAGGATAGGCAGTTGAAAGCTACCAGAATTCTTGCACCTGTTATTGCTCAGTCAAATTATGACAGCCACTGTGGACATCTAAAATATTCAGCATCAAAAGCTTACCTTGAGTCTTCACTGGATCAGATATTTGGCTTGGGTCACTTAGTCCATATGCATTAGCTGCCCTCACAAGGAATAGATAAATTGCATTAGGTTTTAGCCCTTTAACTGCATAACTCTCTGTTTTCACATTTTCAGCTACAGTTTGCCAGCTGCTGCCAGATGCATGACTAAGGATAAAACACACAACAGCAGGTTAGCATGTGCTTCTTTAATAACATACTATATATAAGCGTAAGTACAGCAAGATCACATGAAACTCATATACCTGAAGGCCTCAATTATGTAAGAGGTTGGTGTTGCACCTGAATTCAAATTAGGTTGCCATGACAACGTTACTGTATTTCTGCTGACATCCGTAACCTCGGGTTTTGATGGAGCACTAGGAATCAAGTTTGGGTCAGTGGGTCTTGGTGGTTGCACTGGGACTCCAAACTCTAACAAAGGAGAGAGAAATGCTGAGTATAGACAGGAAGCAGCTGTAAGCTAAATGCTCTTCACATCTGCACTACAATTTATGACAGAGTCAGATAACTTCTGCATTTCAATTTCTGATATTCCTTTATGTATTTTCTTCATGCAGAAAAACTCTAATTGATTTACCTTGGACCTCTATGTATGCACTCCATGTAGCTTCGCCACTTGGGGTTGAAGCAATGCAGGTGTACCGACCGGTGTCGCCCAGCTGAGTGGGGAAAGAAAAGAATAAATATTTGAAACAATCAGGCACTCAGTGGGCTAGAAAAGTAATTACAGCTCTGTGTGCTCCCCCATGAATATGGATAAATGTATGAGGCTGCAAAAACTTCAAACCAAAAACTTCTTCCATTAGAATTTATGATTTTGTGTGCTGCAAAATGAAAACCTTTTTTTTCCTGAGCATTCATTAAAGAACTGGAAAAACTGTAGATTCTAATTTAGCAGTCCCTATTCTGTAATGAACAAACTGAAGGACAATTCTTGTAGAATTTATTCCTTACCCTGTGTATGTCCTAACAAATAAATTGAGAAGGAAATCAGATGACAAGACCCCACGCAACTGTCAGCCTTCTGCCTACATAATACCTGGGGATCTGTTTGGGTTGCAGCACTGGAGAGTATGTCATCCTTAAAACAAGGCTTAAATATTGCACGGGGTCTTGTACATATGGGGCTCTATTAGTATAAATTTTCACTCTACAGCAGACCCAAAAAGAAATCTTCGTATGTTATTCTCATCCAGTTCTGAATGTTGGATTATTTCTCCATATGTGACTTAATGCATTTTGAAAAAGTTTTGTTTTTTTTTTTCCCCAAAAAGAAATGCTATCCTCCTAAGGTCCCAACCTTAGCAGATGAGCTGAAGAGAAGCTCTCAAAAATCAGAGGTTCAAACTCTAAGGCAGTGTAATTTATAATTGGCAACAGGGTGACTCTATGGAACATAGTAAAATGATGCATTCAGCCTAACTTAAAACAATTGCTATATTTAAAACCAAAGAAAAGATAGCAAAGAACAGTCAGCATGCTAAAACTTAACAACATCTTCAAACATTTTACAGTGTGCAAGACATGACCAGCGATATTGACCAGGTACTTGCTATAATTCCCTAAGGAAGTGAGGTATTTAACAGGTGGTTAAACATTTCAAGCTAGGTTTACACTGTCAGATGAATACATTTACACTTTAAAAACTGTTTTGAAAAAGCTGTGTACACAGCTCTATTATTGCAATGTTCTAAACAAAGGTTTACTTTATAAATACTTGAAATAATTAGATCATCTTAATCTACTAGTGCTAAAGCCCAAATAATTTAAGGGTTTGTCTTGCTGAAGTTTTGCTTTCCCCTTCATGTTTTAAGTTCCAAATAATTCCCTTAATTAATAACTCTTAAAAGCATTTTCGTTTGTGAAATCTGAAATAATATGCCCCAGGCAGAATAAGCCAAGGTGTTAAGCATAAAGAATGAACTATCTGAAAGCATGCAGTATCAAGTACTTTAACACATTTATTTAACATTTTGTAAATTCTAAAAGTAGGGTTTAGTAGATCAGAAGTGCCTGCAGGTGAAAAAACAAAGGGAAACAAACAACAAGAAAACCTGTTTGCAAGTTCAAGCTACCTTGGCATATCGGATCTGTAATGCTCCTGTCTCCAATTGTTTGATACGAGAGTCCTGGGTAGAAATGAGGATCCCATCTTTTTTCCAGAGGATAGTGGGCATTAAAGTGCCTGTGGCCACACAGCTCAGTACTAAAGTACCATCTACAGCTACAGTTTGATTCACAGGACCCTGTCGAATGACAGGGGGAGGACGGTCTGCAATCACTGCCAGAAGAAAAAACAGGAAAGAGATTTCTGCAACTGGAAGCAATTTTCTAATCATCTAAGCAACAGCAGTTGCTTGAGGCTTTGAAACAAACTAAAGACAATTACACAAGTTATTAAAATTGGAGGCATGCATTATTCAGAGAAGGGTGAATTATAATGATGCACAACTACAGAATTTTTAAATGATACACAACACAGTATTTTCAGGAAGCAAAGAAGCATAACATAGTGGTATCTGCTAGGCATTCTCTAATTTCAATGTCTTTACAAAATAATTACATGAGAAAGGACTTCCCAAATTCTTTGTCAAGGCACAGATTTCATCTTGTTCATCTTCTACCACATAGCAGGCCTAACAGAATTCATACTTTCTGCATTCAAAAACAAAGCAGGTAGGGGAAAACCTGGCAAATATGTACTACTTCAAAAAAATTATTGTGTACCATCAACTTGTCTTGGTGCTGTTTCCTAATTGGGTGATGCTGAGCAGTAGGGTAAACACAGAGTTAATGAATAGGACCATATTATAAGTTTTTAATTCAGAAATATTTTTTACAGTAGTTTCGGACTTTTAGTTTTATGATGACTTAATATGTCGGTATGACTTCAAACTCACAAAGAGAATCCCACAGTGTGTTTGCATCAATTTTAATGCATCTTTCATATGATGAAAATTACAATGTAATTGATGTGTTATTTAATAACCGTGCACAGAAAGGTATAAAGCAGTCTTGGTATTCACAGAAAAAGAATGGTTGATTACATGAGGTTTTTCTTCCATTATCCAATGGATAGTCAAAAAAAGAGGTGTAAAATCTATCTTACTGTGTTACAGTGACCTCCCTGTACCACCCAAGATGACATGGACTGATGATCTGAAAAACCACAATTTTAAATGATACAAATCTGTTTAGCAGTGTTATGCGGGTTCATGTAACTGAAAAACTGGTTTGGTACCTGAAATATAAACCTGAAGTTCTCATAATTTGTGAACATCTGATATTTCTAAATTACTTTTCATAACAACAGACAGGGTGTTAGTTCTGCTTTTTTTGGATAAATTCCAACTCCCATAATTTCATTTGCATGTTCAAATGACACTCTGCATTTCCACCTGCATAATTTATCCTTTACCTCTTGTCACAACCTGCTGCAAAGCACGGCAAGACCATTAGTATCTTTCTCTGCAGAGACAGTCAAAATAAGCTCACTTATAGTTTGCATTTGACTTTAAGAAGTTTGTAAAGAGTTTTGTAGTTTTCAATGGTAAGAGGCTAACCAATTTGTGCTCAACAGAAGAAATCTAATGTCACTGAAACCCATGGCTAATTTAAGTGCCACTGAAGTTGATGGCAACTTTTAGGAATACAGGGGTATCATTCTGCATATCCGGCCTTCACTTTTATTATTGCCCCAAAATGTTATACAAAACAGCTACCCATCAGATCAATCTAGAGCATATAGTCATAGTAAAGGAAATGTATTTCAATTGACTTGATTTTTTCCAAGTTCAGATGGCATAGGTCATTTGCAGAAAAACTCTCAATTCTCTTAATTTTCTTTTACACATTTATTTCTCACCTTGCCAAGGTCTTCTCCCCACAGAAAAATGGATAAAAGTTGATTAAGTAATGCCGCTTATCAATTGTGAGAAACCAGAAAGGATTCCTTCCTATTCTTCTAAACAATCTCAGTTCCTTGGGTGTAAATAAACACTTTTATTCTCCAGGTTCACTGTGTCTTTCTAGTACTGCATTATTTGTATGTTTTCTACATGATAAAGGCCTAGTTTATGGAAACTCTTCTCAGACAACAGCTTCCCTTCCCTGAAAGACTCTCCACAGACTGCACTTATCCTCTTTTTTCCATAAGTGCTAAGATTATTATTTTTCCTGTGTATCTTTGCTATTAAAAATGTGAAATATTTCTGATAATTGGCAAATTGGCCTTACACCACCATATATTACTGCTTGCAGTCATGTTTCCTGTAGCCTTTTAATCTTTTTTTTTCTTTTTTTTTTCCCCAACTGCTCCTATAAAGGAATGTAAGGCATTATTCATTTTTATGTTATTCTACTGATTTCCACATAGGTGGAGGTTTTTTTCTTGCTATACTGCTGTATCAAAAAACAGGAAAGAAACAAGGAAATGGAGATGCTAAGCAAATGGAATCATAGAATGCTTTGGGTTGGAAGGGACCTTTAAAGGTTATTTAGTCCAACCCCCCTGCAGTGAGCAGGGACATCTCTAACTAGATCACATTGCTCAGAGCCCCATCCAACCTGATTTTGAATGTTTCTAAGAATGGGGCATCCACCATCTATGAGCAACATGTTCCAGTGTTTTCCCATGCTCACTGTAAAAACTTCCTTATATCTAGTCTAAATCTACCCTCTTTTAATATAGACCTCTTTTAGACCTTACAGACTTTTAATATAACCTCTTGTCCTATTGCAACAGGTCCTGCTAAAAAGATTGTCCCCATCCTTCTTATACGCCCCCTTTAAGTAGTGAAAGGCCACAATAATGTCTGCCTGAAGCCTTCTCTTCTCCAGGATGAACAACCCCAGCTTTCTCAGTCTGTCCTTATAGGGTAGGTGCTCCAGATCCCTGATCATCTTTGTGGTTCTCCTCTGGACCCACTCCAACAGGTCCATGTCTTTCTTACACTGAGGGTCCCAGAGCTGGCCATATTACTCCAGGTGGGGTCTCACCAGAGTGGAGAATAGGGGAAGAATCACCTCCCTCAATCTGCTGGCCACACTTCTTTTGATGCAGCCCAGGATTTGGTTGGCTTTCTGGACTGCGTGCACACGTTGCCAGCTCATGTCCAGCTTTTCATTCACCAGTACCCCCAAGTCCTTCTCCACACTATTGCTCTCAATTCCTTCATCCTGTATCGATACCGCGTATTGCCCTGACTCAGGTGCAGGACCTTTCACTTGGCCTCGTTGAACCTCATGAGGTTCATGCAGGCCCACTTCTCAAGTTTGTGTAGGACCCTCTGGATGACATCCCGTCCCTCTGGCATGTCGACCGCACCACTCAGCTTGGCATTGTCTGCAAACTTGCTGAGGGCACACTTGATCCCACTGCCCATGTCATTGATGAAGATATTGAACAGCACTGGTTCCAGTGTGGACCGTTCAGGGACACGAGATGTCACCTATCTCCATCTGGATATCGAGCCATTGATCACTACCCTCTGTATATGACTATCCAACCATTCTTTATCCACCAAACAGTCCACCCATCAAATCTGTATCTCTTCAATGTAGAGAGAAGGATGTTGTGAGGAACCATGTCAAAGGCTTTACAGAAGTCAAGAGGGGTGACATCCATAGGTCTTCCAATAATAGGGGTAAAGAGATAAGCAACAAACAAGCTGAAAGTAAACTAAATCTAGTGGCGGAAGGTAAAAAAGAGCCAGATAAATTATCAAATCTGACAAAAATCCATAACCTGAAGTATACTTGCTAAATACAAAATGGAAAAATAGTGTTCATAATATCCAAATTATAAACTCCTTACAGACAAGACCAAAACAGGTTTATCATGTTCAAAGATATGCAATCCACATTTATGCAAAGCAGATTTTCAGGTAGTGTAATATCACCCCACTGCTGTTTGTAAATAAAAATAAAAGCTTAGAAAATAGAAAATAAAGATATCATTACCATCAGTAACTTCCAAGTAGGCTTTTGTAATGATACTTCCTGCAACATTTAAAGTCTGGCAGATATAATACCCAACATCAGACCTCTGGACATTGGTGATAGTGAGGTCTCCTGTCTGGGAAACTGAAAATCGGCTGGACGACTGAGGAGGCTGGTATGAGAAAAGCAGATTCTAAAAGATGTACAGGAAAAAAAGTGAGGGAAAAAAAAGGGTTAAATGAATTCAAACATCAATAATCTTAACTTTAATACATCTAAAAAAAAAATCACTTTTTTCACATTATACATATCACATTCAGCTCTTTGCATCTTAAGCACATCTATACCACGATATGAATAGCTTTTATAGATTTTTTTGTGATAAATAGGTGCAGATATGTACATATAATTGTGTAAATCTTTAGGGATTGCTCTAACACACTCTGTGGTCAATGTGGGGCTTTACACAAAGTTTAACAGCCACTAGTGAAGATGTGATATGTACAGATACCATAATGGTGCAAGTAACTGAGGTGAACCAAAGTAATTTGCTTTAACATCCTCTTTTGGAACTTACTCCAGGGCATTCTGTTTATTTCATTAAAATGCAGATGTTGGTTTACTTATTTATATTTTAACTTTTGCCTCCCAAAGAATGGAGCAGTATTAAAAAAAGAGATGCTGTTTAGGTCTCTCTAATCATAGTATTTGTGTTCTATAAGGAACCTTATTATATATAATTAAATCCTATGTCAGTTTCTACTTAGATAGTTTTGGAATGAAGTACATAGTATTTCCCAACAGTGGTCAAAAATCAGAACTGCAATCGAAATAATACAAGTCCTATACACTAAATACTGATTCCAAATTTCTACCTCTGGCTGAACAATTTGTGAATGAGAATATTTGAAGGTCATAGAGGCTATCTTTTTATCTATTTTTTATATTTATAATTTTGCATTTCCAAAAATCATCCAAAGTAATGGGACACATATCCTGTACTTCAGTATTAGCAAACCCTATTCATTGACCTCCTCCTCCAGTTCCCTCAATCATCACAAGTGGTCACCACTTGGCAGAGACAAAAATGAGCCAGAAAAATTATATACTAGACAACACTTGGCAAAAAAACCCATAAAAAATCCAGGTCATATGAAAATACAAACATAATATCCTGGTATACTTATACCACTGAAGATTATGATCTAAATTTGGTTAGCAGTCTAGTCATACTTAGGTATTTAGACAGAAATGTTGCAAATGGAGTAAAGAAGCCAATCTCTAAGCATTCTCAATTTCTCTGGACTATTGTTTTGTTACACAAAGAACTCTGTCATATGCTATGGCACCATTCATTCCTTCATTCACAGGAAAACCAGAATCCCATATTCCTTCTTTCCTTCCAATAAAGAATACTTTGTGTCACATCCCTCCTTCAAAAGATGACTCTGAAAGAAAACTGATTCTCTTGCTGTGCTATATTGTGTTTCACCCACTGGCTTTCAAGATCCTTTACAAAGAAGCTGAAAATACTTTTCCCTCCCATTCAAAAAAGGAAACTGGGAGAAAAAGTGACCTATTCAGGTATGACCTGTCAGCCAGCTGATTGAGTGGGAAAGTAGATCTCTTTAATGCCAAACTAGAGTCCTACCCATGCAGTGATGCAGATCAATACAGCAAATGGTTTAGTTTGCCAGACCACCACACTTTCTGAAAATTTCAGAGTGATTGGAAGTTAAAACAAACTTCACCATTAGTCACCTTGTCATTGGTTAGAACTTCTCCATGTTACGTGAAAAGGTTTTCACAGTAGTGCAACACGGAATGCTTCAAATTGTTTTATAGATTTATTTTTACATTCATGGAGGAAACAGGAGACTGAGCAAAAGATATCCTTTCTAGTAAGGCTGACATCACCTAGCATGCATGTGACTTAGTTGTAGAAAAGAAATATCCAGCATCTTCAAGCTCTAGACTTACTTTCTGCATCTTTAAAACAATAATTAAAATATATTCCTCTCATGTGACATCCCCTCTTCAAGAAACTGCCGTGAAGAAGAGACAGAAAGGCTGTTTTACCTGACTTCCCTCTCTCCGCCAAAAGATGGCTGGCTGAGGGTTTCCAGTTGCTTCACACTGGAAAGTTACTGTTCTCCCCAGTGCAGCTATCTGATCTCGAGGCTTTACAACAAACTGTGGAGGCTCTGCAAGGAAAATACCAAACAGAAAATTAATCACACATATCAAAGGACCAAAGTTAGCATATTTGAAAGCAGTTTTCCAACTGATTTTAAATGGTATAAAACAGAATAGTTAAGTTTCTTTAATAAGGAAAGGCAGCACAGATACATCAGCCTCCACACATTATGAACAAATTTATTACAATTTGTTTTTTAAAGGAGGAGTATGGCTACAATTCAGAATGGAGAAATCTTTGACGGACAACAGGTCCACAGGCCACACTTTGTCAGGGGCTGCAGTGAACACTGTTGAGTAACTATGCATTCAAGCTTATATGCACAGAAGTCATCATCTTTGATTTAGGAAAGATGAGAAGAGAAAAAGCCCTTAACGTCTTGTGTAAGACACTTTTAATGCAGTTGAGGTCTCAAAAAAATCCAAAGTCAAAAGCCCCAGAATTACTATTGAGCAAATCATAACTACTTAAAATCTTCAGTCCAATTATTGAAGAATGAATTTAAAGAAATAGCAGAGCTAAATGTCTGCCTCATTTACACAGGCAAGGGCATGTTCAAACAAAATATATATGCAAATTAAGGTAAATTTGAAACATCTGCTCAGACCAGCATTATAAATACTGCCAGCACTGTCCAAACTGGTTGATTTATACAGACTTCAACAATGCCTTCATCCAGTAGTAAACAGAATGTCAAAAAGTTATGTCAGTCACATTAAACAAAATCAGAATAGATGACAGCATTAGATATCTTGATGGGGCACGCAGAGAAAAAAAAAATCTAGCTTGTTTTATAGGCTGTTAACTCTCACTTCTTGAAAAATGTGCATTAAATGAAGTCCATTTACTTATTCATTTCCAATTCCTTCTGATCATCTGTCCAAAACTAATTATGCTCTCCCTCTTCTTTGGGATGAGAATAAAGGGGATGTTTTGAATCTGAGTCTAATAGCGCAAACGTTTTGGTGTTGGTTTTTCTTTTTTTTTTTTTTTTTTTCCCCCCCTTTCAAGAATATCTGTATTTACAAGATTTTCCTTTAAAAAGAGTGTGAATCATGCAATTTAAGTGTATCACCCACATGTTTTAGAAATATTAAGTAATTCTGGCTTTATCTAGAATGAATTCAGTAACACCTTCAGTAACCTAATTCCTTTCGAAAAAAAATTACTTGCAGTGTTTCTGTGGGCCAGTACTTTCAGTTACCTGCTCCTCATGCTTTGTGTCTCTGCTCCCTGTTGAGTTCATATTAGAATATACCCTTGCCTACAACCCTCCTGCTTTGGGAGGAATTTTTAAAGCACATCATATTATTATTTATATTTGGATGCAAATGCTACCTTCCTCAGAATTTCCTTAGGTAAGAAACTACCCAAAGCGAAGGTGATACTGACGTACAGTAATTAGAAGCCTTCAAAACCTTTACCTTTGAAATGTGTGATCAATACCTTGGAAGATGATGTGGGAAGACTTTTACATGACAGCACATTTAATATAGAATGGAAGGTGAAACTGTTGGGGGTTTGCCACAGGGTTATAAGGTATAATGGGGAAAATGGAGATGAGGGTGAATCACCTTTGTTACGCTGTTGGATTCTAATAACAAGAATAAATTTAGCATATAGTAAATTTACACACAAAATGGAACTCAGGATTTCTAAATGCTGAACTAGTACATAGCATTTATAAAGTTTCAGATTTCACTGAACTTATTTGAGAATGGGTACAGCTATAAAGACATTAAAATGGCTCTGACCATGAGAGAAATAGCTGAATGCTTGTGCTTCTAGTACCTGAAGATGACCATTCAGGGACTACTGTACACAAAAAATGAGGGGAAATTCAGTCTTTCAGGTAGCCATGGTAAAATTTATAAAATGTAAATAGATATATGTGCATTAGGCATATATGTATTATTCTATATCTATTGCCATTAAGGTAAGTAATAAAAATCCTATTAACTTCAGTGTTGGAAGAATTAAAACAGGGTTAAGTGAAACTTTGTTATTAAATTCCATTTAATGTTTGCTGTATGGAAGCATTTTCACTGTGGGTTTTTTTAATTTGTTTGCTTTCACACCTTGGCTCACATGTGTGTGATGAATACACCGTAAAAGATGCTGAAATAATAAACCACTTAAGGAAAGAAAAACTTCTATCCTTGAAACCTTTAAAACAATTTTTTTTTTTTATAAAACACTTTGAAGTTCAACTTATGCAGTCACTGAAGATAGAAAACATTAGAATTTGACTCAGTACATTATGTAAAAACAGAAAGTTAGCAACCCATTACCTTTCTCTTTGTCATTAAGTTACCCATACTTCATGCAGAATTTATTCTGTGCGATGTGTCTTGTCAATAACAAGTAAAAGATGGGAGCTGACTGATTGAAGGACATGGAAGGGGATGGATGGGAAGGGAAGAAGAAGTTCCCGTCACAGTGATACGATGACTAGAAGATGGCCAATAAAATTTCAACTTACCAGACACAACTAAAAACAAAAACAAAACAAAAAGAAAACATGGAATAAATAAAATTGAATAGACATGAAACAAAGCAAAGAATAAAGTAAAATAAAGAAAATAAATAAAAAGGACCCTTGATAAGGACCTTAGAAAGCACACGTATATTCTGATACATGAAAAATAGGTTTAAAATGTTGAACCACATATTTTTTATTTGATTCTTAAGCAGAAGTCTCTACTAAATGATGAAAGCAGTCTGTAAAGGAAGATGGGTAACAGACAGAAATAATCATCAGGCAACCTGGATTCTACTCCAAACCTTTCCAATGAACAGTTGTGTAACCTTGAGTACAATATTTTTTTCATATTTCATTATTTCTCTGCATCAAGAGCTTTCTATGGCAAAATTAACATGAAATCTCTAGTAAATATCAATCTGCAACACTGCTGAAATTGAACAGTGACCTTTACACCCATTCTAAAGCATCCAAATATCTACAAATGGAAAATATTTTTCTGAGGCTAATAGCTATTACAAAGGAAGTTTATTTTTAAAAAATAAATAATTAATATGCTGAGGCATTTAGCTCATACAATAATCTCTCTAGTATATGATTGCTATATCAAGGTCATAAGGCTCACTATTAAACTATAAATGCAATCTAAACCACAACTAAAACTAATTTGAAAAGATTCTTAACTGCTTTCTCCCCCCTGCCCCCCTCCTCCCGAACCTCAATTTCACAAAAGTATGAAGACCCAGAGATTAATTGTAAAATACTAGATTTTGCAATATAAATTGTCAGTGGTGAGTTATATAATATTAATTTCATAGTTGAAAATTTTCTTAAAAGTTTCAAATGGCAGGCTAACTTCACTTCTAAAAGAAAGGCATGTTAGGAAGCTTTCCAGCCACAGATCACTAATTGAAAGAACAGAGTGAAAATAAACACATAAAAATCACATATTTTGAAAGTATACACAGATACTGAAAAAAAATTTTCAATCAAATAGGGTAGTCCAAAAAACCACAGGTTTTTTAATTTCATGTCACAAATACTGAGCCCTTCAACACTTTGGTCTTACTTTTTATGCTGAGAGTAAAATAAAACAATCTTTGTTCAGCAGGGTACATTTTCATATTGAGTAGGTACCCACCTGCAATTCACCATCCTCTAATAAAACACATGGAGAAAACTAATAATATCCAGTTTGCCAACATTCATTAGGCATGAGGAATACTGGCTGACTATTCAAATAAATACAGAGGACTCCAGGTGTATTATGAAAATGGAGCAGAATCAAATATTGGACTTTGGTTCATGCTGAAGCCAAGAAGCTGCAACTGACTATGCTAAAACCATAGCATATAAAGAATTTGGAGTTTGTGCTATTCGAGACATATTTTAGGAAATAATCCCAAGGGGAGGAAGTTGAAGTTATAAATTTTCAAAGATCTGAGTTTCAATTTTAAAGAAGTACTCTGGATGTACATTAGCCTTCTTTAAATGTGTGGGTTCAGTATTTCTCAAAGAGAAAATCTATGTGCATTACTCTGATCAGATTATCTGCAAGTCTGTAACTTGTAAGAGGAGTAACCACGAGAAATATGCTTATCCCCTAGACTCAGCTCCAAGCTACTCCTAATCATGTATAAGTATTTTACCCAGTAACCATTCCTTTTTAACGGAAAAGATCTCTACTAAACTTGCAATTACAGTCTGACCTTCTCTGGAATTAGAAATGCTTCTTCATAAAACACAACGCAAATGCTACATGAAATAGCCTAGTAAGAGACTTGATGGGATACAATTCTTGCTTAGATGACAGAACTCTAAATTATCAATTTTCCATTGCTCAGGTAGTGCCAAAAAGAGAAAAGTTCAGTCTTCATGGTAGCAATGCAAAGCTGCTGAGGGCCTCTACTGAAATCTCACTTGAAATTTTCTAACACATAGAAATATGCCTTAGTTGCTCAATTACATTTCTACAAATTAAATTAACTTGTGAGTGCTGAATTTCCCCTTTTCTTTTTACCAGGTGTTTTTGATATTGTAGGTCAAAAATAAGCCTGCCAAGCAAATGTATTTTTGCCCACCTGTAAAAACAGAGGGAATATTGATACATGATACGTAATGCATACTGATACATGATATATAAATAAATCCCTGTAGAAACAGGGCACCATATTGGTTGCAAAACTGTGGCAAGGGCAGAGGGTGAAATTTCACAGAAAAATTTAAACACAGTTCTCTCGGAAGGACATAATGTGGTTTAAAAGAACAACAATAACAGCAACAGCTACAACAAAGAACATTTTCTCAGTTTGATTTACATCCTATTGATATCTAAGGATACTAAAACTGAGAAGCAAATAGTTTTCCTTCTGTTGTGGCACATTTTATTTGACAGCACTTTCAATTATAAAGCAAATTAATTTTCATGATGTTAATCATGCCTTTTCATATGGCAATTAGGGGGAATAACCTGTTTGTAAAGACAGGAAGTTAGTGTGTAAAACCACAAATACCAACGGAATAATATTTTTGCCTCTCAAATTATTTCCTTGACGTGTGAGGTTTTTCTAGGAAGATGTGTCCAGTCACTGAACAAAAAGGAAAAGTGGTTTCCAGACTAGTGATGTGATCTTTTAATGCTTTATTCTTGTGAGCAATCCTATTAGCCTCACTGGGACTATTGGTATCATTAAATTGACTCGCAGGAGTAGGAATTTGCAGTTTTAGGAATTAAACTGCAGAGTAGCATAGTTGCCAGATGTTAACAGAGCATCTATTGTATTTGACAGATGTAGTATTGTAAGGTCATAGGATAATCTGGTTGGTATCAGCCTTGGAGGTCTCTAGTCCAAACTTCTAGGGTCAGCTATGGAGTCAGACCAGCTTGCACAGGGCTTGATCCAGCTGGGTCTTGAAAACTTCCATGGACTGAGAATGCACAGCTGCTCTGGGTAACCTGCTCCAACTGCTTGACTGCCCAACCAGTGAAGAAATTCCTCCTCATACTCAGCCTTGATCTCCCTTGTCTCTTGTGCTCCTACCATGCACCACTGTGACGAGCTTGTCTATGTCCTACCACCAACCTTCCTGTAGGTATTGGGGGCTGCTGTTATGACCCCTTGAAAACACCTCTCCTCTAAGCTGTGCAAGCACCATTCTCTCAACCCTTCCTCACAGATACATACGAGACCTCAATATACTATGTGTAATGCCTCCGTTTTTAAATAACACATTTTGTAATTCTTCTTACAAAGGGGAATGGAAATGTTTATCTAGTGTTTCTCTAATTCATTGGTTTCCTGATATTTAGAATTAAATATTACAGAGCTGTGCCTATTTTTTTAGTCTGATATTGGTCAAACTATAAAATTCAAGTACTACATTCTTGAAAGCTGTGGTAGTAATTGTCTATCTCAAAGAGAGTAAAATTACAGACATTTTCATTCATTTATACTAATAAGGTGCTTCAGAGATTCAAGGTAGTACTTAATTACTAAATAGCATTTTGTTCTGCATACTAAAAACCCATTAATTATTGTTGTGACTATTGCTATTTATGAATACCTTCCAGGTACTCAGAAGATGTCTTGTTATTCAGCTGACGCATGCTGAATACTTTAATTACAGCTATATGTGTTTCATTTTTGATAATTTAAATAAAAATCTGCATGTCTTGAAGGACTGCTTGACACCCATAGAGACTATTATAAAGGAAGCAAGAAAGTATAACTGTGCACAAGAGAAATGAAACAATCCCAACCTTCAGGCCAATAATTACACACAACAATCAAGCTCAACAATCTTTAGCTTCTGTATAAATCGTTGGCCATGTGATTAATCTAGGAAATGGCAGTCACAAGGAAATTTAGATTGCATTCAATTTATTTTGTGATACATTAATCCCAGTTTGAGTGAAAAATTTCAGAGGTTGAATGTGCCTATGCAAACACACTGATATGAGCTGGGATGTGAGTATGAGCCTATATGCTGAATAGATAGCAGAGCTCAGGAGCAGGCATTTCTGACGTGGTTGGCCAGGTAGAGACTACAATGAGAGGAGAAACTACTGCCAAGTGTGAGAGGAGAAACTCTAGAGCTAGCAACAGCGAGAGTATAGAGATAGCTACATTATCTTTCACGGAGCATTGCAGTGCTACAGAATGTCTGAAACTCAACTGTTTATAATCTTGTTACGAAAAGAGTGAGAAACCCACTGTTTATAACGTCTGTGTGAAATGAGTGGGCACAGAAAATTTGGGTACTAGCATTACATGCAGAGGAAATGTGAGAATCTGTGTATGTTTAGCAAACTGGTCAAATTCTGACTGCACACTCCTTAAGAAAATAAATTCTGAACAGTACTATTTGCCAGTTCCTTCCCTAATTCCAAATAAAAATTGACCTAAAACGCTGTCAACCTCTTCTATGCATAAATATGTTTCATGGCTAAGCCTGCTAAACTCTGAAGTCTAATTGACTACTCCTTACCTTCAAGTATCTGAAGAAGGACCATTGACTGCCTTTCTATAACACAACTACCAGATATTTACATTAGTGTTTTGTAAAAATCTATTATTAAGGGGTATAGTTTAAGACAGTGTGCCATGTGTCATCCCCTATGCAGTCATTTGTAGGCTATTTGTTATCAAAGCAATCTGAAACACACAATATCCTTGATATGCGCATTTCACAGCGGTCATCTATGGAAAGTATCACTTTCTACTGAGAAATAAAGCCCCAAAATCTCTCGTTCTGAGAAAATACAGATGCTACCATTCATCTGTCTCCTGGCTTCAACCTGTGAAAAACATGAGAAAATAACACCAAGTACATTGCAAAAGAATTGGGGTATATCGCTTTTCATCCTCATCAGTCTCTCTTTTTTTCAGCTGTCATTTCTTGAGGTTTAGATGCATATATAAATCATTTGTATTTTCCTATATTTTCTGCTAAAATTCACATTCCTGTAAGACCAGGCTGGGACACCCTTACTCACCATGAATGCTTTCACAGTATGTAGTCCCAGACCACCAAGTGTGATACAGTGCAGTACAAACTTCTGAGGACAGGTCTCACAGTCTGGTGTCAAACATGCCACAGCCATATAGTTGAGGCAAAATGTTTACATGAGATTTTTTGATGTTTCAAATCCAAAGTGATGACGTGTAATTCCAAACCTCCAGCAAGAATGATCGTGGTTTATTACATGTATGATGACTGGAAAACCTCTGTTTTGGATTGCTGCTTATGTGTCAGATAAACACTTCTTAAGTTTAAAGGAACAAGTGTCTATGGTAACTTCAAAGTTACCAAAGGCATGAAGATAGAAATCTAACTGATTGGAAAAGAAACAGATTAATCATTTTTTATCAATGTACTGTAACTAAGAGAATGAAATTAAGAAAGAAAGCAGTTGACTGAGTATTAAGAAAAACAGTTCTGATAGCAAGATCACCTTTAGAAGTGGTGGAAGGCTAGAAACTTGTGTAACAATGTTTCAGGTTCATGCACAGAAAATTTTTATTTATAACTTATCCACATTTCCTCTTCTGTCTGAAGACTTGTCACGTGCTGGGCAGTAATGCAGAAACATGCTGGCTAGAGTCTGTGCCCTACATGAAAGTGCTTCTCTTAGGGTACCAGTGGGCTGCCTGCTGCCCTTCTCACTGTGCACTTACCCAGCTGCACTCTGAGTCAGCAGCCGTGAGACAGTTGAAGTCTGGAAATCTGGTAGCCATATCACTGTGATATTCACTCTGGCCATGCAGGGAAGAAAATATTACCTCATTTTCAGCACAGGGCACATGCCTGGCAGGCTGGATTTCGCTTACACTTCCAGACTTGGTAACTAGAGAAAAAGGACAGGTATCTTTGTGTAGTCATGAGAGCGAACGTGCTCTAGGAGAAAGTGGTTTGATGCTGAAAAAAGGCAAATATCACTCCTTGCTGCTGACAGTACAAATAAAGCCTTGAAAATGTAAGTGCATTTAGAGCTGGTACACATAACAGGGAGAGATACAGGTGTGGCTATGGCTGGAGAACACATGCCTAAACACGTATGTCACAACACAGGCAGAGCAGCAGCTCAACATTAGTAAGTCCAGAACCAATTTTTAGAGATGAAGTTAAAGTGCCATGGATTCAAAATCAATGATTGTCCCTCCTGCAGCACTCAGAAAGGTATCTGTTCTGAGCTCTGCAATGGGAGCGACAAGCGATTTCTTTCAACAGCTTGTTGGTTCCATTATAAGCGTTAAAATGTCACTAAGCTTCTCTACTCTCTTTGGTGGCTTAAGCTTCACCCTCTGTTGATAAACAGCGTGAAGATTTGTGCGTTAATCAAACCTCCCGCTTGGGTGCTATTTCAATTTCAAGAGCTATCTAGTGGCATTGACTCCTTATAGATTTCTGGTCATTTAATTTAGGCTGAGAGGTGTTTCCCTCCTCAACTCTAATTGATCAGGCTGAGCATTAAAAACTGTGTCACAGTAGTGGAACCACATTGTCTTAATGTCTGCTTCACAGCAGGATAATGAATCTTCCCTTTAAAACATTTAAAAAGTCAAGATGAAGAGGGCTACATAAAGTGTGTCTGTGTTTGCATATGTACATGGGGGAGGAACCTACTGCAAAAAAATTGTGGGAAAAGAACAGTGTGTAAAATGTACTCGTATGAGATTTTTTGATTTGCAACTGATTTTTCTGATACTAGCTACAAAATAAGAAAGTTAATAATCTCTCCTTCTGCAGGAGTCAGTGAAGATTCCTATGATAAAAATAAAAAATGTGGAAATAGACTTTGCAGTGTGGTTTTAAAAGGCAGCATTTCTCAGGTTAATACATGTAGTATGCAGTTTAAAATGTTTATAAATTATGTAGTCAGTGCCTTGAGGTGACAAGAGAAACGTGAAATATGGGGGTTAGCAGACAGAGGAAGGGAGAGAGGGATTGAAGGTCTTCCAGAAGTTCCTTAGTCTGCCCTTCCCCTTGCTTGTTCTGAGTCCTCCTAAACCATCCTATAAACCAAATACAATTTAGAGAGCATATTTAGAACAAGTCTAATTCCATCTATTTAAAAACCAGAGCGATGCAGTAAACTGTGGAGTCCTGTTTCCCAGGCTTCTCTTTTCAGAGAAGAGCTGTCTTCCTCCGTGTTTAAAAAGAACTGAGGTAATTTTGGACACTTTGGCAATCTAAGTAGTTGTGTCTACAAATATTTATACTAAAGCCTTTTAAAAGAGTGAAAAAAGATATATGAATTTTAAATAAGCTGTGCAGAAGTACGAAAAGATTATGATAGCTGGATACTATTTGAAGAATTCTTAGGAGCTTCCTACTGCAGTTTCTGACTTACAGGAAAAGATAGTAGAGCTAAAAAGGAAATGGAGTGGGATTTTTTTTCCCCCAGCTGTTTATGGTAGCAGCTTTCTTCTTGGAAAGAAGTACTTGACATCCATAGCAACTTTCTTATAATAAGTTAAAGCTTTTTGTAAAAAGTGGCTAAAATCCCATGATCAATGGATACCAAGCATACACTAAAAATGGAAAGACAATGTATCTCTACAGTGCAGTAACTTCTGATCAGTAAAAAATGCCATTTTGGGAATGCAATTCTCAGTAAGGAATACTGCCAACTGAAGCAGATACTATTTCAAAAGAAATCTGGACTTCTTTTTATGGGGACACCACACCCCACACATAGAGACAACCCAAGATTACATATGGGACACTAATACCAGAATTTACTTTTTAATAATGTTAACAGGAAGGTAACCATGACATATTAACAAATGTTAATTATAGGTAGCAAAAAACCCCAACATATAAGAATTGTATACAAGATGGAATTATCTATCAGGTACTGGGAATTTTTACTGTGATGAAGGCAGAAAACGGAACAAGTTGCTCAAGGAAATAAACAGAATGTGCAAAAATAAAAGACAATAAAAAATTCGGGGATACTCAGCATGACTTTCTTACAGTGAAGCAGTGGCTCACTTATGCCAAAAACCAGTAATGCTATAAAAAATTGCTGGTCGATTGAAACAAAGTGTTGCTGCAGCTATGACAGTCTAGGGATATTAGCAAAAATGTTTTGAGGTTTTTTCAGGTAAAAAAATCTGACAAGATCTGAGCACCCAAGAACTCTGAAGGAAAAGGTACAGAAAGGCCACTATGCCTTGCTGGTGGAAGACTGGACCACAGCAGAACTCTCAGGTGACTACTTCTGTACTAAGACCCAAGTATCACTGTGCTACCTTAACTGTGTCAAAACAGAGAGCAGATGTTTAGTTTGAGAAGAGCTCACTTAGAGGTCTTGTGCCACTGAAAGATGCAAAGAGAACAGAATCCCCTTCAATGCTATGTTTAGAGAGTACAAGACATTTATGAGAATAAAACAAGCAACCTGACGTCCATTCAGACAGCTGGTTTTTTTTATTTCTCCACCCTCTCATCCTATTCCATGCTTAGATAGAAAAACCCCAAAATTTACCCCAAACTTTGGGAATTAATGTGTGGTCACAAAAGGAGCATGCAGGTACCTCCTGCAGAAAGTATGTGAGTATACTTAAAATTTAGCAGTTTAACCAGGAGAAGCTGTTTTTTTCTTGCACTTGAAGACTCTGATACTGAGCTTACTAGGTGATCTAGTTTGCCTATAAAGACTGCAAGATACTTTATTACCACTTCTTGAGTGTTATTCATCACCTAACAATGAAATATTTTAATGTTCAAACAAAATATAATTCATAGTAACAAATGGTACTCAAAACAGCTTATCTAAATAATATTTGAAAGCACTGCTATTATAAGTCAGCATTTTTTTGTAAAGAACAAGTTCAGAGATGACTGATTTGAGTGATGCATGTAAACTAACAAAAATAAGAGACTATCCTATAATCACTGTACAGTCCTTATGAAAATTACTTACAGGCTATAAACAAGGCAAAAATAAAGTGTGTATTACCTTTTTATGGATGTTTAGAATAATTTAATAAAGCCTGAGTTTATTTCAAAATAAACATATAGCAGAAGTACTTTTTAATGATCAACAAATGAAAATTATTAATCCTTGCACTCTCTTTAAATTTATACATAAACCCAAAAATCTGCAACCTCAACAACTTGTAGTAAAATTCCATTTTGTCTATTCCAAAGACAGAAGTATTGAAATGTTATTTTAGAACAGCATCCATAAAATAAACTGTGCAACAGTGAAGCCTGATACCAAACCAATTTTTAATCTAGCCATGGGATTTAGGAAGTTGCAGGCACTAGAAAACAAGTCTCCAGATTTCCTTTCCTACTTTTTAACTGAGTGCTGAAGTATGCTAAACAAATCTATTTTCTTCAGTTCTCTGCAGCAAGTGATTAGAAGGTAGAATTTTAAAGAAATTTATAGTAAATAAACCCCTTTTAGCAGGAGAAAGCCTCTAACTTCAACTTATTTTTATAGAAATGTTTCTCCAAATTATTTGGACTCCTCCTGTTCTACTTGCTCAGAAACATCTGTCTCAAGTCCCTGTTTCAAAGTACTAAATTGCAGGAAGGAATCTTGAAAGTTTTTAACTGTTATTTCCCTGTAAGCAACTGTTGTCACTGTTGTGAGATTATAAAAAAAAACAAAACAAAAAACCTGCATTAAAAAAAAAAATATCATAGAAGCAGTTATTTACTGAAATATATTACATGGATTTGAAGCAACTATGAATCAACTTTTTTAAAAAAAAATTTTTTTGGTGAAATATTTACTGATTCCTTCTTTTACTTGTATTTTAGACATATGTCCTGGGTTGAGTGAAAACAGAACTAATTCTGTTCAGTAATTTTACTTTTCAGCTCAGTTCTTTTAACTAACTGCACTTTCTGA
>WTSP01023304.1:0-14414 GCA_025331215.1 Actenoides lindsayi | reverse complement strand
TTTTGATGTTTAGTGAAATATTTCAGAGGTTAGAAATATCTTTGAATGTCACTCACTGACAATAGATCTTCTTAGGAAGACAACAAAATTTTGCCATCTTTGAAAGTCAATTCCTCACTTTTCCTGATGGCAAGAAGACAATTTCACATACATATGGCTTTCCTGATCTAGATTAGTTGGTCACCTCCATATGTGCTAGATTTAAGAGAGATAACCATTCTTTCTTGCTAGAAGGATGTTTTCAGATGTATAAAAAAGAAGTTTGTGGTCTTCCTCTATGAGTGTACAAACATT
Organism: Actenoides lindsayi; assembly: GCA_025331215.1. Classification (NCBI taxonomy): domain Eukaryota; kingdom Metazoa; phylum Chordata; class Aves; order Coraciiformes; family Alcedinidae; genus Actenoides; species Actenoides lindsayi. Next base: position 14,120 of record WTSP01023304.1, on the reverse strand, counting down.
TTTGTTGTTGATATTCAGCTGCTATTCAATTTTGTTTTTTATTTACCCTGTTCTGTTTGGGTTTCTTTTCCATTACTTAAGAGAACATTTTTTTTTTTTTTATCTTGGGATGTTCTTCATTTTCAGTTCACCTTTCCCTCCTCAGCATACATACCTTTATGCCACAGGTTTTGCATTCTCCAAGCTCTTGAGACCTTTAGGTTGATAGTTATAGATTACACAGACATAGCAGAAATGACAGAGACAGATACCATGATCCTGAACTTTGCCTTTTGCACTTTTGTCATGTGAAGTGTTGTTTTACAGATATAATACTTCCCTATCTCGATTCTCTGAGTTTCTGTGCCATTCAGGAACCCTTCAAGACTTTAGAGATGGGGGAGCCACGTACTAGTAATTGTTCTTGCTCTGAGAAAGTGACCTTCCAGTGACCTTCAAATATGCCATTTGCCCCAGTGTATGGAGATTATAGTTTTAGATGCCCTTCCCTTATGCTTTCCTCATTAAGTGTTGGTTGCTGATCACCTTAAATTAGCTTTTCTATTTAAATCAATTTTAGACCTTTTATTACAAACTGAGGTCACTGTACAAAGATCCATGAAAAACAAAATTAAAGAAACTACCCCCACAAAGCCATGCCTCTAGTTTTTTTTTCCTGTTGGATGGATGGTATGTGTTTTAATAAAACAGACTATATTGGCTATGTACCCTGAGCATCTCTGGTCAAATGGGCAGACTGCAGAATTAGAGATGTGATGCCACATCTTCTTTTCTTCTCTTATTCACAAAAGCATCAGTGAATATGGGATGTAAACTTAAACTGTCACTCTTTCAGCACTTCTCCAGTCATGTCCTAACCCTAACATTTAAGGACTCGCTGCATTGCATTTGTGAACTTAAAAAAACCTCTGATCTTGTCCTTTCACTAGTCTAAAGAACTGCTAGAAGTGGACCACTGCACAACACGGTATAACAGACCTCATTAAAATTCAGGAAGTGTATTGATGTTCCTAATTCTATTAGGGCATGGACAACGAGTGGATTTGTGTTGGTCAGCTTCCCACTTTGAGGTTAAATAAATCAGTGAATGGAAATCTGGGTGGCAGCAGAAAGAGGTACTACAGATTATGACGATGCACGTAGATAAATGCCAGGCCAGAAATGAAAAAAAATCCAAGCTTTTCCCTGTCTTCCCATGAGTTCCCACTAGTTTGGAGTCTACACGGTTTTTGGAATGATTTCTGCCATTCCCTAACCCTTTCAATCAATACCCTGATGCAGAGGCTCACGTGGTATGTTTTTTCTCTGTGTCTGACTCTTGCAAAACACGCCTTGTGTGGGGAGTAGCTGAACAATTCCCAGTGCATTTGTTCTGCCTCTTTCTGCATTAAGATACCTCTCTGCCCCCAGAGCTGCCATTTACAGTGATTACCAGATTGAATAACATACTGTATTTTCTCGTCTAGTGCCATCACGGGATTTCCCCCACTGAGTTGACTAACCTATCACACTGCTATTAAATTAAACCAAAAATCCTTTTTAGATAATAATGCAACCTGAGTTTCAGGCCTTTAGCCATTGTGCCATCCATCTGTTGTTTGTAAGAAACCACTTTCCCTGAAGGGAGATGGTGTGTTGAGGCTGAATCTGCCACCTGTCACTTTGGTCAGGAAAAACCTCCTTTCACACTATGTTATGAATCAATACTACTGGGACACAGAAAGCTTTACAGAAAAACTGAGGATTATGCGATTATCTGGCTTTCTGAGGACTAATCTTTATAGGTAAGGAGTGGAATATCAGGGTGCATGCAGCAGGGGAGCTGGAATATTAATCATTTTGTAAAAATTCTGGTTGTCTCCAAAAGTGTGAGACACATGGTCATCCTACAGTTCTGAACACGAAGTTATGTCTTCCTGACTATTCCTAACATGCTAGCTGTTTCTGTCAGTGCTTGCTGGGGGCATTACAGAAATTCTACACTGGCCCACCTATGAAAATGCAACCCAATAACATATTGGAAGTGTTTTAGCAAATCCTTCATGGAGACCATGATGTTTTGGCATGAATAGACATCATAGAGAGTTAGCAGTTACCTAGAGTGGGCTTGCTCTTGAGAGGAGAATTTGCTGGTATCTAATGAGGTTTCTGTAAGGCCTTAGCCGTGAGTCCTCCAAGGCTGAATGCTCACTAAGTCTTTGCATGACTTGGACTCATGGAGAGGAGTAGCTTTGAATTAGGGACTTTATCATTGAAATGAAACTGAATATTGAATCTGTGATGACTTGCTAAATCTTTGTCCATTGTTCATTAAAGTGATGTCAAAACCAGGTCTGCCTCACCTTTGTCAACCTGTTTCCTTAGAACCTTAATTTTTTTGAGTGGCTAAACACATAAAATAGAAAGACACTGAACACTGTTAAAATTGTTATATTTATCAAAATGGTATATTTTTGGTGGTATAAAGTGGTATAAAATTCAGTGAATCACATCAGAGTTACGATTGCCTAAATGCTGTTCCAGTCCATTCAGAATCACTGGATAAATTTGTATCTTGGTAAAAAAGAATTGAATTAAAAATCGTTTAGTAGCTTATCAGTAAGGTATCTGTCTGAATTAATACAAAGTGGGATACAGAGAGGCTGTCATTTCTTGACATAACAACTTAGCTACTTCACCAGTCCACCTTAACTTCCTCATCAAAACTGACAAAAAAAGGAGAAATACACCCAAGGCCAGATGTTCTTTTCTTTTCCTGTTGTCTGTAACTTGAGAAAATGTACTGGATTAGTCACATTACCGGAGTGATTTCTTAATGTGAAAAACCTATTTTATTAATTTGTTTACTGTAAGGCCTAGATTAATAACACCAAGTTTTAGCCTCCTAAACCAGCTAAGTTAAAAATCTACATCTGAGTGGAAAACAACTCTTAGGTGAGCTGAGCTGCTCTCTAGAAGTGTTTATTTCCTGTGAAAAAGTTCAGAGCTCCAGACACCAGGCCCTTTTGAAGTGCTTCAAATTGTGTGATCTGAGTCTGAGCTGGAAGACTCAGGAAATCTAGATATTTCAATGCTGACAAAGACTTGACATCAAGAAATAAAACTAAAATACAAAGATAATATCCTAAATACTATGTTCTTCATGTCATCCAACAATCCAGGCTGTCTTTGTTGGGACAGTGTGCTGCCTTTTGCCTTCCAGCTTGGTCTGTGTAGCAAGAAACCAGCCCTTCCCAGAAGAACTTACAGGGTTTGTCCTATAAGGGCAAAATTGTCTCATCAAAGCCACTTTTCAGTCTCAGTTAAGAGTTTACATGTCCCATGGTGGTACCAACCCATGCAAAATCACTTGCAGGAGTCTATCATCCACTTATGGGGCTGGACTCATGAAAAAATTGCATTTACTCACTTGACAAAAGAAATACTTTTCACTCAGTTTCAACACTGTAAATAGCTGAGTTACAAAGATATACCATAAATTAATGGCTTGCTGATGTGGTTTTTTTCTGCCCATAGGGAAACAGGCAAGGTTTCTTTTCCCTGTGTCATATAAATGAATATTAAACCAACAATATTTCAACTGTTGAGAAATCCTCACTTCAAAGATTCTTAAAAGCTTTTTCATAAAAATAATCTCAAAATAAAGGATTGTAATGAGTTATTACTGCAGCTGTTCCAATATTCTGGGGGAAGCACTGCAGCATTGTGTGAGTAGTTATACTGAGCAGAATAATCCATCACACTTGAGTATATTTGATGCAGACAATAATGAGATTTTATGACTTCAATTTAAATTAGTGGTTACAAAGCAGTTACCAGAAAACCACATTAAAAGAAATACAAGTAATTGAACCTCTGACAGAATAAAATGTTAAATTGATGCTGAAAAGGAAGTTAATGTCCAAATGAAGAGTGTGGGAAAGTGTTCCTGTTTATATGTGACTGGTATATATTTATTTTAGTGCAATTCAGTACAACCCTGAAGTTAGAAGCCATTCCTTGTGCTGATCTGGATATGTTGAATTTTCATCCAATTTCACCTGACAGCCCCAGGTGCATGTGGTTGAGTATTATACTATCCAAAAGCATAAACTATGATGCTATTTCCTTTTGTCCACTGCCCTCATTCAAGCCTGAGCAAAAGAACTGATACAAGTAGAGAAAAGACAATCACAAAATTCAGTTTTTCACACCGAATTTTGTGTTTATTTTCTTCCAGTGTGTAGTAGAATTGGAAAAACACTCTAGAAAATACAGTAAAAATAAATGACCTAGTAATATGCTGTGGCATCAACTATTAAAACTTTCATAGGAGTTGGAGGGGCACAATCATACTTCTCTGTAGAGCATAAAATGTGTGTGTGCATTAGTAAGGTTCCGCTGGAGAGAAACCTATTTTAAGGATGACTCGTAAAAGGAAAGAAATATACTTGATGTCTTATTTTTCCCCTTCATGGTATGTAAGAAATTTCTATGGGAAGAATTTTAAAAGAAACCATTTCTTTTGGGGCTTTACTTGGTCAAAATCCATGTCTTAGCCACCTTTGTGTTAGAAGACAGTGGAAAATTCATAGCACTGTCGTATCAGGAGCACATGTGGTGCTTGATTATTTGATAGAAAAAATTACTATGCCATTGAAAGCTTTTTTTTTGTGTTGTTTTGTTGTTCTTCTTTTGTTAATGGTTATTTAATGTCAATACCTGAGAAAAACTTAGGTGTAAAGATGGCTGATATGCTCACAGACTACATCTCTAAAACTTCCAATGAGCCCTCCAGGAGAAACCAGAGAAGCAACACCTGGAGTTTCTCACGTTTTTTATTTAAGCTGAGGATGAGAGAGAGGAACAAGAAGGGAAAACAAGCACCAGTTTTTAACAAGTGGCCTTAAAGTTCTTCTGTATATATTGTTTAGGAGGAAATAATGTATAAGTTCAAGGACCCTTTTAAGTACTCTCTTCAGGGCCAAAATAATGAGATGCTTTAGAAAGGTCATCTCTGTTGGGAAGTGGTCTGAAAAACACAAGGTGCTTGTACAGGTTTTACTGTAAAACAAGGTATGTTTTATCACCACAGAATGCCACTCCAAAGAATAAGGACAACAGTGTGGAGAATAAGGCAAAGCAAAGTGGTGTTTCTTGCTGTTACCTTGAATATTCAGGTAGTGAAACAGCCACAGCTTGGAGACTTATTCCATGTAAATTCAAAGCCAGCTTTCAAGAGCCTTTTTTTTTCCATTAAATCTGTCAGTTTTGTCATACAGTCATGATTTCAAAGTGTAGCAATGCCATATTCTGTCTCAAAGCAAAAATAGATTACATATTTTATGTTTACTTAGTCTCAAGCCTTAACACTAAAGCGGGTCGCAGGGCTTTTTTGTAGGACTTCAATGTAATAAGAAAAAACCCCACGGTAACGATGCTAAAAAAGAAAGATGCCTCAGGAGAAGCATTTTTCTTTAGTCTCCAGGTGAAAACTGGAATTCTTGCCAACAGTCAGCTTTCATTTAGCCCTGGATGTAGAAAACAAACCACGATAGTCACTGATTTATATTATGAGAAAAGACAACCTTCATAATCATAACAGTCGGTGTGGATCAAGACGTGAGTCCTCCAGGCAAATAAAACGCTTTTTTTCTTACACTCGACACATATGTAGAAAAATTGATCATAATTTATATAAAACTTATGTGTCTAGTCCATCACAACAGTCTAATACAATGATTTTTTAAGAGTGGGAATTATCCTGTTGCAATCACCTCCTTCTCAGATGGGAACTTTTAATCTTTCTACCTTTCCATTGTAACTTCACTTTGTAACTATACTTCAGATAAATGTTTTGGGTTTTTTTTTTTTTAAGTAAAACTTTAAAAATATTATTTCTTTTTCCTAGCATTGAGAAAACATCCTATCAAGACTTTGGACACCATTTATTTAAAAGGAAGCTTAATCCTGGGAATAATAAGCAGAGGTCGTGTGATGAAAGTGCCCCAGGTATCTAAAATGTAGATGTTAACTAGCCTCTCCATTCCAGAGGTGAGACATCTATTTTCCAGAAGCAGCTGCTATCCCATCTGTAGTGAATTTTTATTTAGTTCTCTAAGCAATAATTTTTAGATAACAAAACGAACTACTTCCAAGGTCCAGACTTTGGGCTATGGGTGGCAAGGAGGCAAATCTGACATAGCATATAAATATTAATGTGTCAGATTACCTAAACCATTTCCTTGGTCAAGTAAGAAGCTTTTATAACGACAACCTGAAGCTCAAATGAGAAAGAGTGACGAGTTCTCTCACTGAAAGAATGTAATACCTACAACCTTGCAGCCTGATGTGGAGGTCTTTTGAAACCTGAGTGAGAACACATCTCACACCAGTAGGTTTGGATCAGAGCCTAATTCAGGACTATGTTTCCAGTCTTTTCAGACTCAGTAATGTACCATGGGGAGGTCCATGAGCAGTTCTTAAGCTCAAGCATTTTTCAGTAGGCAGGAGACTGTCAGTGGTGCTAGTTCAAAGGGGTGCAGCACTGTGTATTGTTGCTCTTGGAGCAGGGAAGTACAAACATTTCAATGCTGTGACAGCTCAAAGCAATCACGCTCCTAAATTCCGGATCCTGAGTGCCTGCAAGTCAAAGTCCTAGTGTTAAAATAACAGGTTGTCCTCATGCCTGTGGCTTAATAACTGAGATTGCCCTTTTACAGGAGTGGAAAAGAAGGACCTTCTAGGTAAAGAGTGAGAGCAGGATTCTGCCCCAATTACAGCATATTTGAGTGAACTGTGAAATCAGCTCTTTCTCTCCCTCCCCACCACAGATTTGCTAGGAAATGAACAGTGAATACACTTACACTGAAGTGGATCCTTGTATTACTCAGGCTGAAGATTTTTCTCATTTATTTTTTAAACCTCAGACATCTTCTTCCCTCCCAGAGACACTTGCTCTTTCATAAGTGTATAAAAAGTATTCTCTGATACTTAAAACAAACATCCATTTGAAGTTTTTACATAGTATTATTGCTATTCCACTAAATCATTTTTTAAATTAAATTATGTTTCATCACTGGCCTCAGACTGCAGTTCTTATCCAGTGGCTATAGAGCCAGGAGAGGGAATTGTATTTTTAAAAGGAGATGGAAAAAGAAGAGTTAAGTCTTATACACCCTAAGAAATTATGTGGCCAGAGTTGAAAACTTCATGCCTTTGTAATATTGCTCATTTTGGTTTGAAAAAAGGGAAGATTTAATTATCTTCAGATGAGAATCCCCTCTTCAGCTTGCATAAACAAGTAGATTTACAGCATGTGAAAAATCACAATCCCATCCACCTGCAAGTATACTTACCTTTGATGTGAGAAGGAGTAGAGAGCTTATCTAGAGACTTGCTGAGGAGGAAGGTACAGTACGTGTCTAAGGAGGAATTCAAGTAGGAGCCTTACAGACTCAAGGTGCTTGTGGGAATACTCCTTTTTAAAACAGACTGTGATGGAAACTTGTATAGATCTATTCAGAGAGAAATTTCGTGCTCCACCAAAAGAATTTAAGAAGGACAAGAAAAATCTGGCTTTTCTTAAAGAGAAGAAGTCTCAGAGATCATTACATATTGAGTTGGGTGTCATTTGAATACCTCTCTGGACAGAAGCAGTGAGATGGAAATAAATGTTTCTAACAGTAGTTTAAAGTTTTAGTATGAAAAGGTTTTGAAAAGCAGCCACAAAGAGGAATGTAGAGGAGTTTCTTTTAAGGGAAGAGTATTGTAAGAGGAAAAAGAACCACAGTTCAGGGGTGATTGTGCAATACTGAACTGAAATGATTCCACAAGTCAGGTATAAAGTTAAGTGGGTCTACTTGAAGAACATGGTTGAGTTGGTAAAGAGCATGAGACACCACTTATCTAAGAGGTATCCATGCTTTCAAAGGAGACCAATTAAATTCCTCAAAGACTGTGTAGCTAAAGCTAAGTGATTGCACATGTGTATCAGTTACTCTGAAAAAATACCGCAAGTGTTGATGGTTGCTTGACATTCATTGGTCTGTTTAACTAATGAATGGAGGAGAAACTGATTGAAAAGCTAATGTGACATGTGGTGGGAATACAAAATCTTTTGTTTCTTCATTTGTTTACAATAGGGGATTTCTCTGAAGGTGAGCTTCAGCAAGATGTAACTGTGCTCCTCTGTGTCTGAGAAGCAACAGGAGTTTGATTCTGACTTTTTGAGGGAATATGTCTCTTTGTCAGGGCTGGAAAAAGCGCAAACAGCTTCAGAGCAGAATGACCTGTTTGCATCAAAACTGAGCAAGCATTTATTGTTTATAAGAAACCCTGTGGTTATCAAAACTCTGATATTTTTCTGAAGTTGAGGGGTTTCTGTGAATGATGGGCTATCTACAGTTCTGCTGCTATGCGCTTGATACTTTCCTGACATTGAACTACAGCTATATCTTGCTAATGTCATTGCTATAATTGTTATAAATGGAGAAAATGTGTCTTGCAGAAAATAATGGGCTAATGTCATGATAAAGGTGACCAGCACATAAGAAAATCTGTTAGGAAGCTCTAATCTGTGTCATTGAAGACTGTGGGATGACATGCAGCTCATTTAAGAAATAATATGAAATGCAATGACAAAGTGGAATATCATGATGTATTTAGATAGTGGAGGAATATCTGATAAATGCCATGTAACCCAGGTGTACATATTGTAAATGCTGAGGAGGCTACTTTCAAGCAATGGCTGGGCTGACTAGTCCTGTCCAAGTGCCACTTCTGGTTTTGCACTACTTCTCCTTGGGATGCATATAGACAGTGTTTCTGGACAGACACTGATAATTCTGCTATTAACATGAAGGTAATAATGCAAGATCAATGCGTTTCCTCACTATTCACATTGCAAATGCTTTTTGTGAACCTAGCTGACAGGTGCCAGGCTAGACTAATCCCAAATACTAGCTTTACTAAAAGCAGGAAAAAACATTTTTCAATGGATGCAATATTCCATCATATTTAATGAGCACCTCAAGCCTTTTGGAGCAATTAGTTCAGAGGGGGTTTTAACTACATTTCCATACGATTTGTTCTTACATGATCTAGGTGACTTTTGTTTTTCTTGCATTTATAGAGACAGGTGGCAACATGCAGGTATGAGAGACCATGTTCTACTTCCAGTAGGCACTCTGGGAAATTAATAAGGGCAAACATCTCCAATTTTCTGGTCACCTCCACCAGATTTATGCGTTAAGTGTAGTGTCGATGAATGACAACTTAGTCATGCAGCTACTTGTGCAGAGAAAGTTTCAGAAGCAAGTAAAATTTAGATTTTGCTTAGTATAGGGAGAGGAGGAGAAAATAGCTCATTAAAGATGTATACCTAAAAATAGTCAGATGAGACAGAAAAAAAAGATTATTTGAGCTTTCAGAACACCAGGAAATGAAGCTGGTCATTTGGGTCATGCCTAAGACAGGACGGTTAAAGTAAGTGGGTTTTTAGAACAATTTGTCTGGGTAAATATGGCTTCTGTGACCAAGAACAATTTGAAGGAAAGGTCCTCCATTTGGGAGCTGAGTTTTTGTTACTTTTATGCACACTTAGTATGTGAAAGTGTTCAGAAATCTGGTCTTGAGTCCTGGTCTAAAGTGCTCAGAGATCTGGAGCTTAATTATGGTACCCCAGATTTTAGATAAGCTTGAGATCTTTGTGAGTGAAAGAAAATCTGAGAGTGCTTAAGTTGTTCATGCTCATGCAACCTTGTTCTTTACCATTTTTTATAGCTCTATTAGTATTACCACTATACTCACAACACTGATGAATAATTGGTGAAACATTTCTTGGCTGGAAAACATTTTGTAAATATTCACTTTAAGCCCATAAAATTATTATTATGACTGCAGAGATGTTTTAAATATTTCCTTGCTTTTAATTGGGCTCATTTTTCAAAATAGTTTTAATTAGCCTCATTCCTCAAAGCAAAGCAAGCTTTGCTGATGCATTCAGACCTGTGATAAAGAATAAGTCTTGCAAGCTGGGGAAAAAAAAAATCTGTAAGCTAAAATGCATGCATTAGAACGTCTTTTTTTTTTTCTGTTTTATTTCTTGTACTTATTTATTGACAATTGATTTAAACCCAGAAAATTTTCAGTTGAGCCATATATATAATGAACAGGCTCAGAACCCGTCCTTTAAAAAAACTCTTTCTATTTATGACTGTGGAGTCATATATTCACATGCTGTCTACATCTTGTGGTCCTAGTCAAGTCAGAAAAAGTGTAATTCTCATGGCTTTTGGTCCCCACTGTTGGGTCACTGCTGTGTCCAGGCCATAAACCTGCTCTTCAATCTGCCTCAGCTTTCAACTGCAGTGGTTCCTAATGGGTCTGAACTTTGGAGTGGCTCAAGTGGGCTCTGGCTCCTTCTATTGCTCATACAGCCTTTGCTGCTGGTCATTGTCCAGCCCCATGTCCTGATGGTGTTGGTGGAGTGTGGTCTTTTGGTGTCATTTGAAAAGGTCCTTAAACTAGCTGGTGGCTAGCAAATGATGATAGATACTTGGTTTACAGGCACTGCACTTTATAGTTCATACATGTTGAGTAATCTATTTCTCTGCTTTATTATTATGAACATTGATCCAAAAAATTATTCTTCAGAGGTCTTTTCCGGCTGCTTAATCCTTAGAGGCAACTGCAGCACTTCCTAGTCTTGGAAACAGAATGAAAACTGATTTTTAAATCTTTTGTGTATGTACAACCATGCATATTTGTGCTGTAAATATCTATACATGGTACATTAAAGATTAGTTCTGAGGATTAGAATAGTCCTTGTCATTTTCTTCATGCTACGTTCTTAAGTAGATTATTATTAATAACCTTGCACAAGTACGCAAAGCGAGAACTCTTTGCTTGATTTAGAAATAGGATAGGAAAAAAAAGGTTAATTATTTTAATAGCAAAGTATTAAATAAAAAAAGTGAAAAACATGTGTCCTGCAAAAAAGTAAGCAGCAGAAACTAAACGCCCACATACAAGTCTTTCCTTCCAAGAACAAGATTAGGCAGCCCTGTTTCATTTTCAGTAAAAGCTGCTTTGGTGGACAGTTGGTATATTGACAACAGAGGGGAGATTCTGGCTTATGTAGGAGGTGAGTCCTTCCTGAAAACATATTCAGACAGAAAATTGGTGATGAGTTTGTTTTGGACAAGTTAGCACAAATTATCTATTGTGATATAAACTGTAATGAATAACACATTTTTTAAAGGTGTTTTTTAGTTAAACCAGTTGTCCTGGTCATAGCAAGCGTTCACTCTGATCTGTTTATTGTCTCTTCATGGCAATAACACTTTGTTGTTTTGTGGTATTGTTCCTTTTGTGTCGAAGTGCTTTCTTCCCCACAATCTGAAAATCTTTCTTTCTCTTCTCTCTCCTGGTCTCTCACTCTGATATTTACATGTGTACACACACCTATATATGTCTACAGTACACACACAAAATCCAAATAAAAATACACAAGTGGAATTCCTAGCTCTTGGGACAGATGGGATTTAAAGTATATATGTATAAGTATTAAAGCAGTCTTGCAAAACTGTCATGTAAATTTACTAACCAAGACACAATTGTTGCTCATCACACTTGATACAGTGATGATGATGATGATGAGGATACACAATCTAGAAGAAGAAATGGTGAGAAAGCATGAGCTGACACTCTTTATATGAAATGTATATGTACTAAAGCAGATCGAAATAATTATGGAATAATTAATACAACTGATATAAGTAAGTTTGATGAAGATTTTTGGCTTCTGTACAAACAAAAAGGGGCCAAGTCTGTGGAAGGCATATCCCTCGCAGTCACTGTGTTGAATGTACACAAGTGACACTTTCCAAACACAGACTGTCAAGTGCACAAAGCACAGAGTCTAGTCAAAAGTTCATTCTGAGGTCATACACTTGGCGCAACCATCAATCTGGACAACCTCTCAGTAACCTCCACATACTTCCAGACAAGATCTGGGATCCTTTGTGTCCCGATTAGAGCATGCAACAGTTAATTTGTTTTAAATGGGAAATTAAACAGTCATGTAAAGTGTTGTATGAGGGTCATAAAATGGTCCTTGAGGTGTATTGATGAGGACTGTTTGGGATTCCTACTCCACATCTTGCTACAGCAAAGAGAAAGAGGAGCGAAATGATTGGAGAAAATAATTGTCAACTCTTCATGATGAAAAATCACAACAGAAAAAATTCTTGACAGGCTGCTAAAATGGCAGATCCTTAAGTGGTTTAATTTCTAGAGACACTGTCTCTCAGTCCCACTGTGAGGAGGCCGTGTAGAATTTGTGTGCTTCTTGTGAGAGCATGCTGCGTTCTGGAGGCAGGCAGGAGCACTGCAGGATTAGGATTCTGACAAAAAATAGATAAAGAAAAAGAAAGTGAGTTGTAAACCAGCAGCTGAACATGTCCACACTAGCAGTAGAAACAGGGTGACACCCCCAGTGATAAAGGGACACCACTGGGGTTTTTTTTGGTGATTTTTGTTTGAAAGCTGCAGGTTCTAGAAGAATTGCTATTCAGACTTTGGAGAACAGTCAGAGTTGGCTGAGTGGGGAGGGCCAGAAGGACAGGAAAAGTAGGAGGCCAGTGGAGAACATGGGCTGCCTGATGGCATGAGTAACATGGGACTTGAATCCAGGTGAGGCAGAAGAGGGCACCTTCATTGTGGTTTCTAAAATAAAGACAACTGTTGCTGATGAGGATGGCTGCTTATGAGAAGAGTTAACATCTTTCTGCTTCTGTTCATGAGCCCAGTTTCATCCACCACCATCAAGACTAATTATATTTTAATAATAACTTTCTAGATCTTTCCTTTCTTGATCAGTGGAGTTATTGAGGTGACACCAGATAAGTGTTTCTTAAGGAGCTGGCCTACTGATGTATCTCTTATCATTCAACAAAAAAAGCTGAACAAACAAATAAGAAAGAGGTTTCATGGTTATATCCAATTTAAGAAGGAAAAGAATAGGTTTAAATCCAGGCTACTTCATTTCAGTAAGATAAAATTGACCACTGTTGAAATATTAACCTTGAAAATAATGATTTATGAATGATAATAAGAACACTGACAAGACCTCTTGGTGTACTCACTAGTGTTACAAAATCCTGATATATGAAAACTTGATGAGCTAAAGAAAAAAGCTGGTAAAGGAAAAATAAAACACTGCTGTGGAAGAAAACCAGAAAACCACATAACACTAAAGGTCTGATTCCCATACTTTGCAAAAGGACAGTGGAATAGAAGCAGAAGTAACACGGAAAAAAAAAAAAAAAGAAGTAAAATAATGATAGGAGGTGACAAGCAAGCCTCTGAAAATGTGGCGACATCATCTGGGGAAGCACCAAAACATTTGCAGGTTTACTCTTTAAAGCACTCTTACCTAGATATCTGTTTTTTGGAGAGTTTTCCCTGCATTAAACTAATGAAAACATGAAAATTCATGAAAATGCATGAAAAGAAGTTTCTCTAGTTTCAGTAGTTTTGAATTTTCTCATAGATGATAGAAAGAAGAATCAGAGCAGCAAAAGTAGAAACAAAACCATTGAAGTGATTTTAAAAATGCAGGTGTAGTTTACCTTTCTATATTGAGCAATTACTGGTTTTAATATACTACTCAAACCACTTCTTGCAGCATTATGAACGTAAGATTTTTACTACACATCTGTATGCTGTTTTGATATTATACTTACAGTCAGTATATATTTTGGGGTAAAACATATCAATTTTTGAAGACTGCTAGTAGCAGTGCCAGTGAGTGATGGGACAGGTGGAAAGGTAGTAATCACATTATGCCTTAATAAAAAATAAGCTAGTTTATTAAAAATAAGGGACCAAATTGTTACAATCTTTTACAATTCTAGGCTGTAACAACCACCCTTTCCAGCAGCTCTGGGTACTGCACTCTGGGCTTACACTGATGGGCTTCAGGAGGGACTCCACTGAAAAGAATGAAAAATTCATCAAGAGCAGAAACAGATCCACACTTAGATTGCCTTAATCTGCACCACTATTTTTTTCCTTAATTTATTTGCCTTCAGTCTGTGCTTTGTGTATTCCAACATTCCTCAACCTGACCAAAATTG
>WTSP01023302.1:0-103280 GCA_025331215.1 Actenoides lindsayi | reverse complement strand
CGGCTGGGGACAGAGATGGGTGGGTCACCCCAAGGACCCTGGCATGGTAGATACAGGAGTCAAGTTGTGCCTGGGACGAAGGAGGGAAGGTGGTTTTAGTTGGTTTTTTGTTTCTCAGTGTTCTACTCTGGTTTTAATTGGCACTAGGAAGACACAGGCCTGCTTGGGCAGGTTTAGAGGAAGGCCACAAAAGCGATGAAGGGGCTCAAGCATCTCCCCTGTGAGGACAGGCTGAGAAACATGGGGCTGTTTATCCTGAGGGAGAGAAGGCCCTGGGGAGACCTCCTAGCAGCTTTCCAGTACTTGAAGGGGGCCTAGAGCAAATATGGGGAGGGACTCTTTATCACTAAGTGTAGTGATAGCATGAGGGGGTAATGGTTTTAAACTGAAAGATTTAGATCAGGGATGAGGAAGAAATCCTTTACTCTGAGGGTGGTGAGACACTGGAACAGGATGCCCTGAGAAGTTGTGGACACTCCCTCCCTGGAAATGTTCCAGGCCAGGTTGGATGGGATTTAGGACTATCTGATCTAGTGGGAAGTGTACCTGCCCACAGCAGGGGGGTTGAAACTAGATGATCTTTAAGGTCCCTTCCAGCTCAAACCTTTTTATGAATAGATTAATCTTCTCCAAATTGAGTGTCTTCCGCCTGTGATGGTAACTGGTGAGTGATCTCCCTGTCACCATCCACAGCCTTGAGCTTATTTTCTCCCCCTGTCCTACTGAGGAGAGAGCAGCTGGTGAGTAGCTGGTGGACAACTGAGGCTCATCTACCACAAGCTTACTCATAACCTGATCTTTGAAAAAAGGCACAAAAAAACCCCCAGCTCAAACACATAAAAAAATGTACTGCTGAAAATGTAAAGAAACATAAAAAGATCAATGACAGTAATCTTTATTTCCTTGTCAGTGGGAAATGAAAATCGTGTTGTTCAGAAATGTCCAATAACATGCCTCCAGCTTTTTAAATAGGGCTTTAAAATACCTTTCTAAAAATCAGTGGTTTTCACCATTTCCTTCAAAAATCCCACCAAAACACACAAACATTATTATAAACAAAATGTTAAAGGGTAGTTCATTGCAATGTCTGTGTTTGCAATGTAGTAACTTCTTTGGAAGAATGCCATTATGTCTGGTAAATATTTAGTCCCTATGCATATCCAGATCCAAACTGACTTTATCTGAGATCAGCCGGACAGCTCAAGTCAGTAAATTGTTGATGCAACTGATAAGTGGTATGTAACTATTCAGGGATCTTATTGCAAATCCATTTCTAAATAAAACAAAGGCCACTTAGTTATGCTGATGCTACAAATCATCCTTATTATTCTGGGGCTTCACATGAAATTCACAGGAGTCAGAGTCACTAATGTGCATCTTGGGCACCAAGTGTAGTATAGATACCCCAATGCAGGAGCTTGGTATCCTTCCAGCTGCTGTTAGAACAGAGAGGACATGAGTAATGCTGTAACAGTAGTTTCCTGGTGCTCCTCCTTTCCTCTGTCTGCACTTGAGTCATTTGCACAGCCCTTCTTGTTCCACTTCTGACCTTGAGACCCAGGAATCACAGAATCAGAGAGTGGTAGAGCTTGGAAGGGACTGCTGGAGATGAGCTAGTCCAACCCCTCTGCCAAACCAGGTTCACCTAGAGCAGGTTGCACAGGAACATGTTCAGGTGGGGTTTGAATATCTTCAGAGAGGGAGACTCCGCAACATCTCTGGGCAGCTTGTTTCAGTGCTCCATTACTCTCACAGTAAAGCAGTAACTGGAGCCCTGCTGATACTGGTGTACACTGCTCTTTGCTTAAAATAAATGGAAGTCCTTCCCCTGTGAGTAGAAGTCCTGGGAGCCATTATTCTAGATAAAGATCTATTTAAATTTCTGACTTAAAAGAGGAAGGCAGAACAGTAATTCCATTGTTGTGTTGCTTTTGAAAATGGGGGGGACAAAAATGATCTATTGCTATTGTGACAGCCTAACATTACTTACATCAAGATTTATTTTTTTTTTCCAGTCCTTTATTCATAATGGAAGCATTTTCCAGAAACAGTTACAAGTTGTGGTAGCCTCATGAGTTAGTTCTGGTTATGCTTTGCTGGTTTGGAGAAGATTATGTCCAGAGTAGTTTTTGTGTGCCTGTTCTTTCACTCTGCCATTCATGAGGGAATATTCATGGATCGTTTCCTTTCAAATATTTACTGGGTTGTCTGTTTTCAGATGTTAAGTCTTCATATGAAATAAGCAAGATAATTTTGAGGAAACACTTTAATTAGAGCCTTAAGAAGCTATAAATATTTCACTATTTAATAAAATAGTGCTGCAAGATCTAAGTGATTAAATGGAGCATGTTTTAGATACTTTAAATTGTACAACTTAGAATTATGCATACTTTCATACTACCAGATGGAACAAAACCTTAATATACTGCAACCCTTATTTTTTTGTTTCTCAGTGACTGAAACTATTTCCTTTTTTTTTTTTCCTCCATTATTATATTGTAGGAAATGGTCGTCCTTTGCTGAAAGCTGCAATAAAAGGATTAAGCTTTTGGGAGCAGAGGTAGGTAAGTTGTTTTACATTATCTTCAGCTTATGGACTACTGATTTAAAGAATTATGCAGTCTCTTTAATTATCTTAGAAGTACATAAAGAAATCATAAGTAATAAGCTGATAATGTGAAGCATCAAGGTCAGGTAATACGATTTAGGAGTATTGTGAATACAAGTCAAGTCTCATTGTACTTCCCCTTACTGAAAAGGTCAAGAGTGACTTTTCTTTAAAATTCTGAATGCTTTCTATTTGAATAATGAAAATGGAAAATGAAAGGTATATATATATATATAAAAAAAGCCTATTAATGCAAACCAGTTAAAAATGTATTTTTTTCTTCAGTGATGTCAAAGCTTTGTGTTACAAGAACAGTGCTGTTTTCAGAGTTTATTTACATCTGCATTCAATTTCTGGTGCTTTCCTTTCTGAACCACAAAGCTCAAGATGCGTTACAGCGCCGTGAGAATGTCATCACATGTGATTGCAGCTCTGTGTTTGCATTTTGGCACTCTGGGAAGGAGGGTCATGGATTTACAAGAGGTACAAAGTGCTTTGATACTCATTTCTGTCCTCAAGAACAGGGCAGACTGCATGAGTGGGTTTGATAGGTTTTTTTCATGAAAATATTCTGTGCAACCAAACTGCAGACTGTGCTTTGAAGCAGACTCAGTGCTGAGGGAACATAGACCTCCAGTTAAAAATCAGAAGATGACGTAAGTGACAATTGAAATAAAGGTAGAAGAAAAATGTTGAGTATGCAAAGCAGATAAATACAAAAATAAGAATCATTTGTGACGTGGAATCCTGAGCATTGCTTGTGGCCTACTTATGTTCTTGGGAATGTGATTTTACTTCTGATTCTACTGAAACAGGGGATCCATAGATATTAATTGATTAATGCTGTTCTGTAGCACTCTTTCTGTTTAGGAATGGTGTGTGGTTGTTTGGGTTTTGCTTTTGTTTTGTGGTGTGTTTTGGGTTTTTTTTAATTGTTTTTTTAAATTGGATGGACCATTTCCTTGCAAAAAACTCAGACTGCACCCTGATATTATGTTCCCTACTTGAGGTACTAAAATAACCTGAGATTATTCCCTCATGGAACGGAAATGTATTTGTTGCAGTGATATTTTTGTTAATACAGCTCTACAGCTAATGTTCACATGTTATTTGCTGCCCTTCCTGTCATCTTGTAGGCAAGAGAGAAATTAAAAGATATGGCTTCTTTGACATCACATGCTATTTCTCAAGTGGTATTTTGACATTAACTTCTATAATTACTAGTGGATATTAATTAAGAAACGGCTTTACCACCAGGAATTGTGAAATGCATAATTTTGTCCATTATTAGTACACTAGCTGAGAGCTAACTAAAAAAAAAGAAAATTGAGTTTTCTTTTTAAAAGCATAACAGCTTTTTGCTTAACTAAGTAGTTAATACCTATTAAATACTGTAGTGTTATGAGGTTTAAAAATATTGTGAATAGAGAAGAAAATGGCACATGTATTGAGGTATAATTTAAGCAGGGAATCTATGTTGGCAGTTGAGTAGCTGAACAACACAGAGCAGACTTTTCTGTCCTAATCCACTACATTTGAGTCGGAGGGGGGAAGGGTAGAATGTGTATTATAAAGAACAGCTGCTTAAGACTTGTGCTTCATCTCTGGGCTGCTCAGCCTTCTGAGAGAGGCTGAATGAATTTCATGCAGAAGTCCACAGTAATGGTAGGGATGTTACAAAGAGAATCAGGAGACAGATGGCAGCACTTACCTGCACCTGCCTTGGACAGATGAGCATCCTTTCTTTTGAATGCTTCTATTTCTTTGGAGAAAGATGCTGGGAAGTTCAGCGATGGTTGACGTTGCTTTGGTTGCTGTTTTTTTAGTGCTAGGTGTTATGAGGCACAGAAGTTTCAGTAATTCCACTGAGGTCGTCGGAACTACGTGCTTGTATCAGCTGAATGATTTAAACATTTAAGCATCATAAACCCTTGCTAATCTCTTTTGTAGGTTTTTAATTGCCCGACACATTGTAGTACTTGCACAAATTACTACAGTGCTGTTGTCCCATGCTGTTTGGCTATGTATACTGGCATAGATTTATGGTGACATGGGAGAATGATGGAATCATAGAATGGTAGGGATTGGAAGGGACTGCTGGAGATCAGCTAGTCCAAGCCCTCTGCCCAGCCAGGTTCACCCACAGCAGGTGGCACAGGAACACATGCAGGTTGGTTTTGAAAGTCTCTAGAGGAGACTCTACAACCTCTCTGGGCAGCCTGTTCCACTGCTTTGTTACCCTCAAAGGAAAGAAGTTTTTCCTTGTGTAGTATTAATTCATATCATAATCTTAACTCTGCTAAGTGGATTGGTCTCCAGCAGGAAGAGGAAGGGCATACAACAGATCGTAAAATCTTTTCCATAACACTAGGATAGGTAAAAATACATAAGTAGGATAAGAAGGCAAATATAGAGCTTAAGTGCTAATGAGTCATAGTCATGCAAGTGAACAGATGCCCTGCAATCAATATAAAAAGAGATGGATAATTAATTAAATAAAACAGTTTCAGCTAAAAATAACATGTGTAAAATTTATTTTGTGATATTGCTGTAGCAGGTGCTGTTACGTGGTACAAACTCATCTCTGTTTTGGTCAAGTATTTTGCAGAAGCCAGACTGACAGGGCTGCTTCAGCTGACGGGTGCCCTGCTCCAAAAGCAGTCCCATGAGCTGCACTTGTATGCATGGTATGTCCCTGTGAATTCTAAGGGGATACTTGTTGCACTATGAACTTTAGAAATCCAGTTGAGCATTAGATGTGTCATCTGGAACTGACAAGTCTGAGCTTGCAGGTCCACAGGTATTTTTACTCTAAACTTGGCTATTACTGTCCCACAGAGTGGGTAGAATGAACTGCAACATCAGATGCAATGCATCTAACCTATTTTCAGCTTAGGAAAAATAAAACCAGGCAGATTGTGTTCTTAACAATAGTTCCTGTCACATCACATCCATCCAAACGTTTTCAAATGTAACCTTTTGTCCCGATGAGAAACTTCAACCCTTTGCTTGTGGAAACAGGCTATATCCAAATGACAAGGAAGGGCTTGGTCTGCCACACTAGTGATGGTCAACATACTTCTCAAGTCAGTATCCAGATCACTGGAACCCTTAGATACTCAGTTGCAGTCAACCTTACTAGTGTGGGTTTTTTGGGAAACCAGACCATGAAGAATTCTGTTCTTCGTTTTGAAAGAAGGAGAATACAAGTTTAGTGAAGTAATTTCCTGATTGGATATATGTCATCTCCTTTTAAGCTCTGTAGCATCATTAGACAAGACCATGGTGTGTTTGGATTTCAGCTTATGTGAGCTGGATCATAATCCTCTATTGGATGATGAAATTGTGAAGCATACTGAAAATCTAGGGCGACTGGCTAACATCAAGGAGCAGAGAAGTAAGGTGACAAAAGGACCTCTCTGAGAATATGTGGGTGTAGTAAACAGGCAAAGCAATCATTTTGCCATACTACTTGATCCAGAGGAGTTTAGGAATGTGCTGAAGCTGGGTTTTGGCTTCTCCATTGAGAAGCCCTCAGAACAGTCTCTAACTGCAGTAGCAATAGTAGGAGTTTGAGAATACAACAAGAACATGAACTGTAACAGATCTCAGGTTAGCATAGTATTACCTAGGAGTCCTTGGGACACTGAGTGAATGACTGTGTAGCATGACCTTGCACTAAATCAGCCCTGACATCCAGGGAATAGAGGGTGGCAACTGCAAATACTACTTCTTGTTCTGACCCTTCACGGGGTGAAGTTCCTGTTGAAATCTCACAGAACGTATGCTGGAAACTGGGCTGACAACCTTGGTAAATAATCTGGGAAAAAAAGGGGGTAAATAATAACATGACAGTGAAGTACACAGCTGTTCACTCAGCTTTATATTTGACTTTGTGAAGATGGCTCATATGATGTGACTGAAAGGCGTGCAGAACTACGGTATTCATCAATGCAAAGTAATGCACTTAAGGACAAGATAAAACAGCTGCATCGACATATAGGCAACTCTGGGGCTCTAATTTAGTTCTCAGCACTTTAAAGACAGCTTGGAATTATATTAAAGAACCAGAACAGGCCTGGAGTGGGAAAGAACAAAGGTGTGGAAGAGGAGCGGGTTTTCAAAGAGAGATGAAACTGACCCTTCAAATGAGATAAAAATGTACGGGAGAGGTGAAATATGATGGAGATTGAGGAAATCAGGAGAGTATAGAAAAGGTGAATAGGGAGTGATTGCTCCCTGTTTCTGACAATGCCAGCTCGAAGAGGTGCCCAATGCCATTATTCAAGCAGGGGCTCTAAAGTATAAAATGAAATCTCTCTTCCACCTGGGAGAGAAGTTAGTCATTTAAACTTACAGCTTCTAAGGGTGGGGAGGCCAAGAGAGTAAGAAAAAAATGTGGAAAATCTAGTGTCCCAACAGTGGCTGTAAAACATCTTCCTGAAAAAAGTGTTTGTCAGCTGCTTATATGGTGTTGCAGGGAAGGATCTTTCTGCTGGCATGGAGTGTGTGTCACACTTGTTACACTCTTTCCTTCAACAACTCGGAATAGCTTCTTGTTGGAGGTCAGGTAATGGTGTAAGGAGACCTTGGCTCTGATGATGTATAAGGGTTTCTTCATGCACATGTTTTAATTCTACTTGGAAATTTGGGCATCCTGAAGAACAAATG
Organism: Actenoides lindsayi; assembly: GCA_025331215.1. NCBI lineage: Eukaryota > Metazoa > Chordata > Aves > Coraciiformes > Alcedinidae > Actenoides > Actenoides lindsayi. The sequence goes on along the minus strand of WTSP01023302.1, from coordinate 96,001 downwards.
CAACAGAGAGCAGTTTGTTACTTAATCAGGGAGCTTTCAGGTTCAGCTGATGGGAAGCTGTTGCTCGGGTCCATGGTTTGAAGGAAAGTTAAGGCCTAGTCTTCGGCAGTAGGCATGGATCTGATCCTGGCTCTCTGCTGTTACCTTGCTCTGTAAGTGCCTGAACTCCCTTGATAACTGCATATGTCGTGGAACCTCTGGGACAAAATGGAGCAGAAGCTGAAAATAAAGCTCAGCAAATTGCCTGGCAAAGGTGGGGACCTTGTTTACTGAGTTAGAACGCGTAGACCTGGCATCACTGAGCATCTCGGATCCGGATAAAATCGATTCACGGCGAGCTTGAACCGTGCTCGTTCTGACAGAGCAGCTCACTGCCATCAGCATGTAAGCACATCAGCTTTCAGAAGGCACTGCTTTTACGTATAGGCATCAGCTAAACAAAAGTCCCCACAACCCGGGGAGTAGTCTGTCATCTAAAGCTGGGTTCACTGCCCAGTGTCATTTGTGGCTTTATCCCTGTATGCCAACTAAAAATCTTTCTCTGATTCTCTCTTTAGACTTGTCTCAGGATGTATGGAAAGAAGAATCTCTCGAGGCTGTTATTTTTTCGTGTCCTCAATCATAACTTGGAATGCATGAAGCGTAATCAATTTATTTGCATCTGAATCTTAAATTCATTTTTAAGTTATTTCTTCTGTCTGTAGGTGGCTTTCTTGACTGGTTATAATACTTCCAACTTCCTGAAGCTCTTCCCAAACATTCTGTCAATGCTTAACATTGAAGCACTGCAATAGCTCAGAGTTGTAGTATGCAGCAGGCATAAGGCATACATAGGGCTAGGTGAAAGATTCCTGGTTTTCTTCTGTATTGATGTGTTTTCAGTGCTGATGCTCAAGCCAGGTTTAGCCTTTTTGTGCCAGGGAGTAAGCTCTCCATGCTTGTGAGCTACTTCCCAAATAAAACTGGAGATTCCTGAGTGTGAGCCTGACTCCATGAATAGAGACTTGTGGTACTTGTTTTGTCTTGGATGGTGGTAAAATTTTAAGAGCTGGGAAAGTCTGGTCATTTGTTTTGTGGTGTCATTTGTTTGGTTTTTTTAAATAACCTCTCTGACACTTCTGTCTTAAGTGGAATAGTTTGTCAGTGAAGTTCAGAATAAGAAACTCTCACACATCCAGTGTTCCCTGCTGGTCAGACCTGTTTGCATCTGTTAATATACATCTGCTGTAATTCTACCCAGCTGTATTTGTGAGGAATGGCTTTTCTCTAGTATTCCACACAGCTCTTCCTGAACATCTGGGACAATCCTGTGAATTCATCTGATGAGTGTGTTATTAGGGTGGGGAGTTGCTTGGAGTAGTCAAAGATGACTCTTAGAATGAAATCAGGTTCTCAGTGTGAAGCCATGAGAACTGCAGGGACATCAGGGTTATCAAGGCTACTAACATAATGTGGTTTGACATGAGAATGAAGGAAAAGCCGATTTTTGGTTCTAAAAATTAACTCTTACTAAAAAACACAGGCATTTTAAACCATTTTATTGCTTCTTGTGGACCATTCTCTCTCTGTACACAATTCACATCAGTTTAAATGTCGTTTATTGGTTTTTTTTTTAAGTTTATATTAATACCTGAGATTCAGGAAAATTTAGTTTTTAAACACAATTTATATAATATTCTCCTGAACCTTGTGGTTTACTGTTGTAACATTTACCAAGTCTGTTTTTCTGACCTTGTACACTAACTCAGGCTTTTGTCTAGAGGCCTATAGAATAAATGTTAAGTACAGGTTTATGCTAATATGCACATTAGTTTGCAAGCTAAATGTTAAGGCAATACTTAAAAAGGAAAAACTAGAATTGAAGGACATCATGATGGAAAACCTGAACAAACATATATAGTTTAATACAGTTTTCTTTTGTCTAACTGTACTAAAGACATGTAGCCTTTAATATACAGGCTTTACTATTCTCTGGCTTGACTGAGACTTTTACCTTGCAATATTATTTCAATTACTAGTTTTCTGATAATCATAATTAAATTAATAGCTTTATTTATACTTCAAAAGTACATAACTAAAGAATATCTTTAATGGAAGGAAGATATACAGGAGAAAATCTTGAAGTAACTATTTTTTTTTGTAAATGGAATAGAACTTTCAGGAAAACATGTTCATACGAGAAATGTTTACATGAAAATGATGTAAAGAGTATCTTCAGGAGAATCAGTCACTAATTCTATGATGTTATTGCCTCTTATTCATCAGAAAAAAAATAATTTAGATACTTAGCTGTATTAACTAAATATGCTGTTTAGTGTTCTTTTCTTCAGTTGAGGTGAAGCAACTTAGACCATTTTGAGGTGATCTATATACTAAATACTGTTTAGGGGTTTTTTCAAATACTTTATGCTTCCTTCTACCTCTAGCAGCAGAAAGCTGCAATACCCAACAGATGACCAAGTACAAAGCTGAGGTAAAATTGCTTTACTTTGTAGCTCTTTCCTAAGGAAGGAGTTATTGGAGGACGGAGACCTACAGATCAAGCTACAGTCATAGGAAGAAGGTTTTGATTCCTTATCTAGAACTTATTTTTGAGTTTAGTACTGCAGTGGTGTATAAACCTTAGCTTCTCATGAAGAATCTTGGGGTTTTTTGGTTGATTGGTTGTTTTTTTGTCTGAAGAATATTTAGACACCAGGAATTGATCAGAGAAGTAGCTGGTGGACCTTACAGTTTAGTGTCACTGTTTGGAAGAGGATGTTTGTGTTCCCTGCTGTCATTTTAGTCATTAAGAGCAGGTGCCACTGTGTGCAGGGAAAGATCTACCCATAAATATTTTGTATGCATTATAGGAAGTGTCTGCCCCGTGGCACATCCCTAGGTGTGCTGCCTTCAAGCTTTGCTGTTCCTGTGTTGGCCGATACCATGAGGTAGGCAGTAGTTAGCAGGAAAGTGAAGAAATACATCCTGCTGTGTCCTTGTTAGAAGCAATGTTATGTCCTTCTGTGTACCATATCCTGATGTGCCTGATTAGTGGAGTGACCCTAGAAAATAGGGTGAAATTCTGTTGCCTTCCCTCGTGTTGCTCATCATTTTCATGGGCAGGTCTATCATCTCTACACGTTACGTATGCCCACAAAAAAGGCAAGGAGAAGGAAGACAATCATATCTGACCAAATTAAATCTGTGTTGAGCATTGTTCTGCTTTAAATAAAATGCTTCTCACATTTGGGATTGGCCACTAGAGTTGTTTGTCCATATGTTACCCTAATCCTGTTTTCTTCCAGGAACTTCTTACCAGTACATTCATGGCAGATAGTCAGGCCTCTAGTTGAGACAATACATTGATTACCTCCTTTCAGTAATGGGATGAGGAAAAAAAACAACCCAGTAATATTATATATTTATTAATATATGCTTGACTTATTTTAGGCCTAAACCTACAAAATGAATCATGCAGCACATGTTGCTTTTTCTGTTCCATGCGGTGGGAGTCAGGCTGAATGACTAGAAGAGGTAAAGAGGTAGGATTGAATACAGATTGTTTGCATCTCTCTTCCTAACTCTCAAGCTATTCTTCTTTGTATGGTCATAGGCCTATAAATTTGTAATGAGATTCTGTTAAATACTATATTTATGTCAGTGTATGGTTACAAGCTAAGAAAGAAAAAATAGAAGATTTTATCACGTGGCACTGAAAACACGATGGATATGCTTGGATTTTGCATTGTGAAACAAGCTGGCTTGTTTATATTATGCAGAACCTTTAACTGAAATGTGAATATTCACTGGAAATATATTGAGAAATGTCAGTATATTCAGTAATTTGAATTCTATCTACCTCTAGATTTGTAATTTCTTCTGCGGAAAGCATTTATTATGTGAAAACTAATAAATATACTTCATATAATATATCAATTTTTCCAACATTTTCTTTCTCTTGAATCTCCTACATCTATATTGAGTAATGGTCACAATGCAGTTAATATAAGCAGTGTATTTGTAAACAGACACAAATTATGCAGTTTTCAGAATTGGAAGTGTTTCTGCAGTGGATTTAAGCAAAAAATCTTTAAGCATATATTAATTTAAGTATTTAGACAAGGATTGTTACTACCTGAAACTTTGCTCTCCATTGCATGCTTAATGCAGATCGTTTCCCACCTATGAAGTAAGTCATTAAAACACAGTTCTAAGGTGTTCAAAGACAGCCTGAAGATCCCATGATAAAAATATTTGGTCAGTGAAGATAAATTTTCTTTTTTTTCATGTCCTACCAAGTAGATATGAGGTAGTGAGATGATGGCATATTCAGCTCCTCATTACAGACAATGTGTCTGCGTTCTGTACTTGGGGATCGTGCTCTCTACAAGGGTATAGGGTAGATGCAGAGGTCGTAGGGATATGCAGGGATAGACAATCTTCTGTCAGTGCAGGAGTGACCATCTGCCATTGTGAGGTGTTTCACACAGCATACGAAGCCAATAATAACGCTATAAAACCAAGCTGTGCTATGCCACAGTTTTCACTGAAAGAAAGGGAAATAGGCAACAAAAAGAGAGGTTTAAATGTGATAATTAGTTCTCAGTATCTCAAACACTTTCAAAACAAGCAGTACTTTGCTCCATGGTGTCTGTGTATCTTTAAAGTTGCATCACAGCTGTGTGACTGGACATCTTGCTGATTCACACAGGAATCCTGGTTTACTTCTCCTTTAAATTGTAATCCGCTGCTTCTAGGGTACAATCAGCTGTTATCCCAGGATGTTATAACTTGCATCCAATCCGTGGAAGTCCTTCCACTCAAAAGAATAAAGCAGGTCTAAGCATGGGGCTGTGCATGGGGAAGTATGTGAAATGGGTGGAGATTGGCTTCTCTACTGAGAGACCTTGCTGAAAGGAGGACGGGGAACCAAACCCCTGTATGTTAATGCTATGTATTAGTTAGCTGGTAGAAATAAGCCAGGAACGGAACTGATCCCTGGGCAAAAGGGAAGGTAAAAACATGAAATAAATACTTGCTTGGGAATTCTTCTGTGTGGTAAACTAAACTGCAGGTGAATGACAGTTGTATAATAAGGAAGCAAATGCTATTCTAATCTATGCTAAAATGGGATTTAGCTTTTGGTGTGTTTCAGTTTTTCAATTAAATTTATAACTTTCATAATACAATACAGTTTAGCTAAATTTGTTAAATTTCAGCAATAAATTCTTCACTGCCTAAACCCAGTTATGACAGCATGGGTTAGGATTATTCACTGTTGTGTGTTAGTTTTAGAAACTGTTTTCATTCTGCTGATTAATGTATTTTATCATGAAGAGACAAGATTGTGCTCTATCTTGAAACCACGTCATTAGGAAGCATTTTAGTGAAGTGATGCTTACTTTCTTTAAAGGCTATTTATACAACAGTTTGCTTCAAGCTTCTGTTTCCTTCCTCCTAGAACATGCGACCTCTCAGCTCTGTATTGCTTACGTACTGGTAGACTTTTGCCATGTGCTTTTCTTGCACAGCTTCCTTATTCCTTTCTTGTTAGGCACATTCAGAAACTCTTTAAGTGTTGGGAAACTGCTGTGCTGGCTGGTGACATTCTCCTTGCCTTTAAACCTTGAGCTGGCCAGGTTTTGTTTTATTTATTTTTCTCCTCTGTCTTTGATTCTACCAAGAGCTTCAGAGGTTGCAGCCCTTGTTCCCTCCTGCTAGGAGAGAGGCAGGTATTCCAGTTTGATAAAAACAGGACATAAATGTGAGGATTTTTTTTGGAGGGTACTTCTGTGCTGATCTCTCTATTTCCTGTCCCCTGGGGAGGGGAAAACTAATTAAAGATCCCCCTAATGATTTTTTTTCCCTTGGTAGGATAAAATAGATATAAAGGGATGAAGATATTGGTTGCCAATGTACATTGGTGTTCCTAAGGAAGAATGGAGGGCAAATCACATGCACTGCTTTAACTGATATTAAGAAAGCTTTCCAGTCAACGTTATAGCCAACTATTTTCTTAAGTAATTTGGAAGTTTACACAACAGGTGAGACTGCAAAGATGGGCTATCATATTTAGTAGAGTAGTCAGAAAGTCTGTTGCAAAGGGCATTACAAAGGGAGATAGCTGTGAAGGCATCCTACATTAGGCTTTTCCCACTGATTGTAGGATTTTAATGTGGTAGTCTGTCTTGGGACTGAAGTTAGCAATAGTAAACATATTTAGGTGGAATCCCAGTGAAATTATAAAGAGAAAGGTCTTAAGGCTTGACCAGTTCAGTCCAATGTTTATAACACTGGCTGTTGATAATATTACTTAATAAATGTCTGTAGAAGAAATGTAAATTAGCATGATCTTTCTAGGGTGTTATTTTTTGTTTTGCTTTGTTTTTAAATCATTGACTTAGTGACTTAATCCTGAAGGAACTCCATGTCTTGTCATCCATTAACTGATGAAATAAATGCACATGAAAAGCATTTGCTGTAAGGCTATGAACTGCAATATTTCTGGGATTTCCATAGGGTTTCTTTCCCAGGGTGTTTAATCCATAGTTGTCTCCTATCTCCTCATTCTCTACTGTTCTTGTAACAAAATTGCAGTAGCTTTATATTCTGTTGAGTATTTAGTTCCATCTGGGATAACTGAAAAATGACTAGAAAAGAGTTCCTTTCCAGAGAGTTTGTTGGCAATATAAAATTTTATGTCAGTGTAGAGCTTCTAAAGGCTTTTTTCATCTTGTTGTTGAGTGTTAACATTAAATACGGGAGAAAAAGTCCTGCATTTTACTGCTTTTAAGAGATCAGTGGTAAAATTAACCTGAATTTAAGAAAAGTGCTGAGGGCTTTTTCGCTGTGTGCCTGTAGAACACATTCATGCTACTTGATATAGTATGTTTACACATAACTGTACTTCACTAATAATCCCATGTCAGAATCCTTGTCATGATTTGTGTGGGAATGCTGAGGAATTTGTGCTGTGAGGCTTCCTAAACCTGGTGGTTAAAAGATGTCTTAATAAACAAAAAGATTTCAAAACTAACCTGACATGCAAAAGCAGTGTTGTAACTTCTGGAGTTCTTTGAGAAATCTCTGAATATTCAGGTTTGGGTTTTTTTTTTTCTGGTGGAAAGTGTCTAGTGTTTCCCCAGCTGTTCAGGATTTCTTTAGCTGAAAAAAATGCAACTTCTCCAAAGCAGTTTCAGTTGGCAAATATTTTTTTTTAAACCTCATCGATTCTGAAATGAAAATTTTGTTTTTCTTAAATGCATTAGTATTCTAGAGGAGGTTTATAATTACAACTTGCTAATAAAATGATACTTTGTATCGTCAATATATGTAAAGGAATCAGGTTCATTTGTGTAATTACAAATTATATGTCTTTTCTTCTGTAACTTGTTTCGGCTCCCTGCAAATCAACCTCAGTATGTGTATTTCTGTAGAATAGAGACACATTAAAGCAAAACTGTAGTTTTGGATCCATGAATTGTTCTTCTAAGTGCTACCAGGCATACTGGAAAGAGTAAATTACATGCACAAACAACCAGTTAGGAAGGGTTGGCTTTGTCTTCCTTACAGATTTAAGGAATGCCCTGTCTTATGTGCTGCGTGAGAGAGACTTGCGTTATAAGTGACCTTCCTATGGAGGATCTGGGGAGTGGAAAGAACAAGTAAACTCCTCTTGCAATAGCCAAAGATTGAGAAGTACAGAAATAAACTACATTACTGTAACACTGCTTTGTTGCTGCTTAGATCAAACTTAGTATGTTTTCTTTCCTTTAAAACCACGTAGTTTTCTCCTGTCTCAAAGATTAGGGAAAATACCTCAGGTTTCTGGAAGTGCCTGGTTGTTACATGCTATTGAAGGTAGTGATTGTTCCAGTAATAAGCAACTTAGTGTATCACTGAATCAAAGGAGTTCCACGAGGAGCTTGGAGAGAAAAGGCAGAAAATCATGGGGTGTGTGTGTGTGATGGAGGAAAACTTTTCTGTGCAACAGAAAGATAAGCGTTCTTCCCAGAGTGTTTCTGTACAGAAAGAAATGACAAATTTCCTAGAAGCCACCAGGTAAAACTCCCTGTGCTTATGTGCACATTATTTATTATAGCCTGATTATTTATTACAGCTATTACTGGATCTTTCAAGTATGGTGAAACAAGTGACTCTTTGGAGGGAGAGGTGAAAAGAGAGATCTGTCACCTCTATTGGTTTTGAGTACCATGGGAGTCATGGCAGTGGACCTTAGTGGTATGGTGAATGAAATACATCCAGTGGAGTGCTGAAAGGGGAATGCTTTTTGGAAAAGGGGGGATACTTCAGTTCCTTTCATTTTAAGAGCAGTACCTCCAAGGGGGAAACTCCTCAAAATGTTCTGAACATTTGAATCTCCAATTCAAATTCTAGAGGAAACCCTTTGGCTCGATGGATGTAAACACAAAGTGAGTATGGATTTATTTCTTTTTATTAAAATATTCAGAGTGTGTTTAGTTTGTCTCCAGGAGTGTAATAATATTTGCTAGTATTTTCACATGAAATATCCCGCTGTTCATGTTTTTCCTGGGTGTTGGGTATATTGCAGTTAGCTGCTTTTTGTTGCTTCTTTCATGGCATGAACAGATAGATTGGTACATATTTTTTTCCAGTTGAACTGAAGCTGTTTTTTCAGTCAAATGGGAGGATGCTGAGGGCTTGTTGGCTTAACATTGGTTGAGGTTGCTTCCTGTCCTGGTTTTGCATGGCACAGAGTTAATTATCTTCGTAGTAGCTGGTATAGTGTTGTGTTCTGGATTTAGTATGAGTTACAGCAATGATAGTTTTGTCTGCATTTTGCTCTGGAAAAAAAAGTAATTTGCAAATAATTAATACTGAGTATCTCTTCAGCTCCAGAAAAAGTATAATGTTTCCCACTAATAGCACTGTCAGATAAAGAAATTCTTATGGATGTTGGATATTAGCTTAGGTAGAGGCTTCTTACTTTTACAGATGCTTACAATATTGCTGAAATATTTCTGAAAACTCATGCACAAATTTATTAAGCCTATGTCAAGGAGAATAGTTGTTGTTCTAGCTCTTGTGCGTTTGTCCTCCATCGTTAAGGACAAGAGAGGATAGGTGGTTATGATAGGGAGGCCTTTTGCAGTGGAAAAATTCAATTTGCGTGGTGTATCTTTGCTTGCTGTATACATTCTGTGATTTATAACAAATTATGTGACAAGTATGGCTAGTGGCTTGGCTGCTGTTTAAAAACAAATAAAATTACAGCTCATTAATCAATATTCATGTTTTATATAAAAGCATTATTACTTTTTAGGCATCTAAAGGCCACGAATACCCAAGAGTCACCACATGTTATTAAAACTGTTGACTATCACACTCGTTCATTTGTTTCGGTTTAAAGGCTGACAAAAAAATTTCCACTGGAATAACTGGATCAGAATTCAGTGTGCCTGTTTGCAACAACAGAGCACCCTAATAATAAAGAGCAAGGCTATGTAATAGAAACGAATGAAGTGTAAAATAAAATAATAGAAGAACATGACAAGGAAAATGCTTTCTGCAAAGCAGTATTCTTGAAAGCGAGTACATCATAAAAATAATAATAAAAAAAAAGTTGCCTTCATGTTTTCTAATTTTACATGGGAGATATTTCTAACTTACCTACTGGTTTCAACAAGACTTTATTGTTTATCTGGTTTCACAGATCTCTAGAGCTGAAGTTCAGGGTTTAGTAGCCACGGTAGCTGCCATGGAATAGGTCTTAAACAGGCAGTAGGTCAGGACTAAATATTTTGTGCTTTATCTTTTAATATATTCACTATATTACCCACGGTGTATTTACATGGTTTCAGCAGAGGCATAACATCACTCCAAAGTTGTGACTTGCCTGCTTCTTTGAAGCACTCCAGAAGCAGAGCACTTTTCTGCTGTGCCACTTTGAGGGAGGAGCTAAACCTGTAGCGATGAGACGACAAAACCACAGCAGGCGAAGAATTAATGAAGGAGATGCTGTGTAAGTGGGAAAATATCCCCAACCCCAGCTTTGCTTTCCTGGTTTTGAGGTCACTATTCTCTCTTTACACCCAGTTAACTTCTGGTCAGCCTGCACAATTAGTTGACAATTAAGGAAATGAGGCAATCTCAATAAGTGCACAGAGCACACGCCTTGGAGCTCTTCCTGCCTCCTTTGTGCCGCTCCTTCCAGGGAAGGCGGTCAGCAGTGGCACTGGCACTTCCAGTTGACAGTTTTGTGTCTTCCAAACATTTGTGGTCCCAGAACAGTGCAGAGTGTAGCACAGCTGACATTCACAGGGTCATGTTTACCTTCCCTGGCAGCACTGCGTGTCTGCCTGCCTATTACAGACAGATGAGAGAACTGCCCAAGCCATTGGGAAGGTTCAGGGGACAACAGGGAGATTTCTGACGTTTCCCATACTTCATGGTTAAGATCCTCTGAATGATCAATGGTTCAGATGAATTCTGATGAAAAGTAAATTTGTTTGCCAGCCACAGTCATTTTCTCATGCCCCTCCCTGCCCGTTTGCCCTCTCTGAAATGAGGGGCTGTTGGTCACGCGGCGTTGTGCCTGGGCCCGAGGTACTGGGGATTCCTTTCCTGATAGCCACAGGTGGCATCTTATAAGCCTGAGATTTGATTACCCATATCATTGGCTTAGCTTGCATAGCTGCAAATGCTATTAAAGGTAATAAAATTATCCAACCCTTGCATCATTGTGCTGTGGGCAAAGGATATTGTTCTCAGCAATCACCATTTACGTCTAACCATTTAGCACTGGTGAAGCTACTCTAATGGCTCTCCATGACATTTTCCAAAGGACAGCCATTAGATCAAATGAGCTGATATCTACCTAGCAAAATGTAACATTCAAATATTTATGAAGGCAATGGAATTGCCAAGTTTGTCATCGATGACATTGGTAAACAAGGCTGCTTGGGGCTTAGCTGCAGAAACGGATCTCCTGCTCTTTCCTTTCTCAGCCTAATAATTCATTTCTGCAGCCTGAAACTTGAGCTGATGATGTGACTGGGTGTGAGGGGTGATATAGTTTGTAAGGCAGTAGATGGGTAGAAGGCTGAAATGGAAGTGCAAATAGGTAGACAAGATAGGCAAGAAAGTTAGGCATTTCCCTGCTTTAATGATGAGGAATTCAAAGGCAGAAGAGGGCTTTCTGATCTGTTTTATGGACCACTCATATCGGCCCTGGGACAGGTGATGATTCTGCTAGGGCTGACCAGTGGTGATGGGCACATCCCCACTGGAGAAGGGTACAGCAGTGATCCTATCATCTCACTGCTTGCAGTCACGTGTTACCTGTTCTCACCATTTGCCCACTCCCTGTGAATAAAAGTTCTTGATGCTTGTAGTCCTGCTAGGGTCAGTCAGCCTGTATTCATAGAAAGCAGAGTTAATGCTAGGAGTGGAAGTTCTCAGAAAGGTCTTTTGGGGTAGTAGCGTAGTGAGGAGAAGAATTAGCACCATATCCACTTGCAGCTTTTCAAATACTTAGAATAATTCACGAACAAAAATTATTCATGTAACTATTTACAAGATGAGCTCTTCTTTCAACTTCCAGTTACATTATTATATACACTTAGAAGTCATGGTGTTAAGAGCCATATTTTATGGCTATATATTTATAAATTTTAAGTGAGCAGGAATGGGCAATTCATGAAGTACTGCTCGTGGAAACAAGCCGTGCAGGATCAGACCTTCTGTGCTCTGTAATGTGTGGGATCTCTGCAATGTCACTCGCAGAAATTGTTTTAATCTGGTTTCCCTGATCTGATTAGTTCCCAAAACAACTGGGATGGAAATCAATCCAATTCCAAACGACAACGCAGCTTTGCTTCAATGCCAAGGTACCGTAGCATTAGTCCTGGTTGTGGTATCAAGTTGAACATTGCACAGGGTGGAAAAGCAACAGATTGATGATCCATGGGAAATGATTCCGCCCCACCGGCTGTTTTAATGTGGAACTGCGCGGGCAATAAAATATAAATCTACTGTCTACAAGGCTGCTCAGTTTTATATCTCTTTTTCTAACAACTCCAGTCTTCCTGTTGAGGATTTAATTCATTTCTAATGTTCAGATCTTGGCATTTTAATTTGAGCCTTCTATATGCCCAAAGAGCCTGCTATCTCCCACTGCTTCCAGTTCAGGAATCTGACTTGTTCAACAGCTTTGGTCGTGTTTGGAGGCAACATGAGTAAGGAAAGTGTTTAGGGTGGGTTGGTTTTGGGGTTTTTTTTCCCCCTGAAATCTTGGATTAAGGAAAAAGCAGGATTACTTGTTCAGTGTCCAAATGCTAGGTTTGTGTTTGTCAAATCCTGATGAAAGGTATCAAAATTCGTGTGTTGTTCCAGCTGTATAATGCTAAAATAATTGGAAGCTTTTGCAGGCTTTATCCTGCAAATGATTCCTGCTATGAATTTGGATATAGATATATATTTTAATTTTTATTATTTTTCACTTGTGTGGATACAGTATCCCAGAACTTCCAGCTAAATCTGTGGTGTGAAATGCCTGTGAATGGTTGGATTTACACTTGAGGTTCACGGCACGATTAACTCCGGGGTTCTTAGGAGGAGTGATAATCAGAGCTTCTCCCCGCTGCCTGGTCCCCCAATCTTTATCTTGGCCGAGTTAAAACATTGGAGGGCTAATTATGTAGCTGACCTTCAAATGTGTAAAGGTCTGGTTGCACAGTTGTGCGTGTGGTATTTCATTATTTGCTTAACATTTGTGCATAAATCTTTTTGGTTTTAATTACAGTGCTGAAGTTATGTCTACGTTCGGAGGGTAGCGCTGCGTTTCACAGCTTGGATCAAGATATCTTTAGAGGGTGGAGTCGACAGCAAAAACTTTAAGCCGACTAAACATAAAACCAAATCTTCTTTTCTATATCCATGCACGTACTAAACCTGTCCACTGCTGTTGCTGTCTGTTGGTTTATAGTTTGGATGTGGTTCTTTCTTCACGAACGTAGCCACAGCCAAGCAGCTCCTTTCGTTGCTTGGTGATACAGCGCTGGTGATGGACGCTGTGGTCCTGGTCTGCTGCGCACAGCAGCAGGAGATGCAGTCATGGGCATTGGAATTTTGTGTGCAAAGGTTACTGAAAGTATATAGCTGTTCATACAGATACAAAAAAAAAGTTTTTCTACTTCTCAGTCAGTCTGGGGCCCTGTTGCACATAATACCAATTATTTTCTCAGTCTTTATATAATTTAAAGCACAACAAGAAAAGATTAGAGGGAATAAATATATCACTGGCTAAGTGGACTTAGTGGCTTGCAGCATATAATTGAAGCTGCAAGCCAGTAACTTGTAAGGTGCATATATAAATATATATAAATATATATAAAATTTATTTAGGGATGGGGAAGAGCTTGATGCAGTGCTGGATTTCGCTGATTTCCTCTGAGTTGTCATGATGATGTGTCTCAACCCCTTGAGTTCATGTGGTTCAAGTTATGTAGCAAGATGTAGTCACTTTAGAGGTGAGAACAGAAGAATTTACATCTGTCTCAAAACTCTGGAAAATTAAAATGCCTGATTGGGATGACTATTGCCAATATTATTGCTATCAAAACTTGTAATGATGAAATCTCTCCCTGCTCCTGCAGATGAAATACGATGGGTATTTTAATTTCAAACAGTGCAAATGGCCATCTGACTGAATTAAACGTTTTCATTATGGTGATTGTCAACACTTCAGCATGTTTATTACTGCTTTTTATTTCACTGATCAGCTGATGAATTAAAACCATTGCACTCTTTCAGCAGCAGTCTCATGCGCACAATTGGAGAGCATAATGATTAGACACAGCTCCTTGTACTAGCTGCGTGTCTCGATGGCATGCTGGCATCTTCAGAGCTTCAAAAGGTCACTAACTTTGGTCTGTGTTTTCGTTACGTATCAACAGCACCATTCTTTCTTGCGTAAATAAAATAGACACTGTAGTATATACCCCAGCCCTGAGCTTGAGAAGTTTGATCAGTGCAGATGCCTTGACTGACAACATTTAACTCCTCAAGTGTCTGAGTTTTGCTGAAAGAATAGGTTGCCTTGGTGTTCTTCTCACTGAAGAGCTCTGAAAGCCTAACACAAGTAGCTTTCTATGGGAGGTAACAGCAGAAGGAATGTGTGGGGAGGAAGGAAACATGCTTGCTTGTTTGTTTTTTCTTTTTGTTTCCCAAATCTCTGAAACTTATCTGTGGGTTTTTTTTCCTCAAGTGTTTGAACATCCTGATTTGAGGCATCAAGGAGAACTGTATTCTTGGTACTAGTGACAATTCATTTCCCAGCTGGTACTCACTGGGACATCAAATAGAAGACATAACAGGGAGACTTTGAGCTGCAGCTGTCAGTAATCTTAGATCAAGTGGGAACCTTGGAGGGAAAAAAAAGTAAAAAAATCTAGAAAAATGGGACAGAAGCAGTGTTCAGAACGTTTGGGAATCACTGTACATGTTCCAACAGGTCTAAGAAAAATATGATTAGGAATCTGCCTGCCTCTAATTGACATGGCAGGGAAGCTAGAATGGATGATTTCTTTTATCTTGTGCAATTCATATTGTGACCTGTTTGAAATGACCCAGACAATGTTCACATATCCTCTAAGTGATACATGAAAAATGTGTAATGAAATGAAAAATATAAGGTATTTCTTAAAATCTTGCTTCCAGTTTATTCTGAAGTCCTTGAAGTATGAGAACTTGGCCAGGAAAAAAAACTGGGATGTGTTCAATAAGCATCTTTTTTGAAAAAGGCTCCGTACTTCTAAGCTCTTAATGATTGAATCATTAGTCTAATGTATCCCAGGGGTCTTGTTGTAGAAAATTACAGACGAAATACCCACTTCCTACAACTGTAATGGTTGGCTAAGTAGTATCTTCCTTGCAAAAACTTCAGTAGGTCTGTCCTAACTGCACGTGGTATGAATTGTTTCCCTGCAGAATTAATGGTATCCTCGTCTAAAAGATGTCATGATGGGGGAAGTAAAGGCTATTAGTCAATTGGTGGCATTTCACTGAAACTCAGTAGTTTTCTAAAGGGGTGTTTCGTTTTTTCATTGCTCTGTGTTTAAATATTCCTGTTTCAAGCATAACTTTCCTTAAAGTAAATTTTAACTGTCTGCAATCTTGTTACTTGTTCTAAAGAGTGGGTATTTGCAGATTGTGTAGATGTGAAGAATGTGAAGCTTCAGGTCTGATGATCACAGTTAACTCTACTGGCACTTGAGGGGATAATCATCTACTCCAAGTTATCAGTCTTCAAGTGAATGAGTCCCTTCTCATTTTTAAGTGATTTCATGTTCTTTTGAATGTAGGCAAACGCTTTGGCACCGAACCCTCTGCGCTTTCAGAGTTTGTATTTGCATAGAAAAGGAAACAGCTCTGAGGGAGTTGAACAGTTAAGTTGGTGTGTGTGTGATGTCAGCAGAACAGCCAACAGCCTTCCAAAGTTTAGTTTCAGTCTCCTCTTCTGTGAGGTCTGTAGAATCTTGCTTTTGATGTCCCAAAGAAATAAGCATACCTAATGGACATGAATGAGATTAAGTGTCTGGTGACCTGAAAAATGCTGAACTGTATTTGAATCTGATGTGCAAAGTAGCTGGGTGCTTTTTTTTATGTATGATGCAGGAGTTTGCACTTTGACAGAACCCTTTACACAATCCCATAGATATATTTTTATCATTATATTAAAAAGGGTTGTGAAGTTGAGTTCTTAGGTTTCTAGGAGGTGCTACTAATAAGGTGTGCCACTAGAAGATAGCAATTTTACACAGGTAAAGGCCTGTCACTGTATATAGTTACAAAGCTGTGTTTATGGCATCTTCCAGTGAACACCCAAGAGCAACCAGCATAGCAAATATCACTTAGTAGGAACATATCAATCTGGAAAAGTAAGAGTAAAAAAGAAATTGTTAAAAGCATCGTAGTCTGCCATGCTGTTCTTGATGGTCACCCTACAGGAGAACTCAGTACTAAAAAGTGGATGTGCTTTGTTCCTGTTTGTCTCTTCCAGAAAGATTAGAAGGTTCTGCCTTCAAGTTAGAGTTGCTCACAAATCTGGAAAGGTAATAGGATGTAAGGATAGGGGAGGGGGAAGCAAGTGAAGAAATGGACTGTGCTAGGTCTTGACTCTCCAGTCATTCTTTGCCAGACATTCTTGGCTTTCCTTTGGGAGCAAAAACTTTCACATAAAAGGTCAGGTTCTTTATCTGTTGAGATCAGTGGCAGGCTGTCCACTTATTTCAGAAACAGTGAATCATGCTCAGGTGTCCATAGCTGAGAATGGCATAAAAATATAGCAGCTCTTGTGGCTAGCTCTCCCAGACTGTGAGAAACAGGGAACACCTTGGTAAAAGCATGGCTCTGTGGCTAAAAACCTCACAGCAACTAATTGGTGGAAAGCAGACCAGAAAAGAGGATGATGTTTCTCGGGGAATGGATACTGTTTATCTTGGAGCAGAGAAGAAATGTGGAGTTAATTCTGGTTGGTCAATAACAGGAAAGCACAGCCTTGACATGAACAGTGCAGTCTGTGCTCTACATGTGAAGAACATGGTTCTTACAAGTCAGCTTGCTCGTTAGGCTGTTGCTGCTAATGAAACACGGGAGTGGTTGGTTGCAGGAACGTGCCACGATTTCTATTATTTCCAGTTACTGAACACTGGATAGAATTTCACTTGCAGGCTTGATCCTGGGTCTGGAATGATGTGAAGGACTGCGGGGAGTCAGGACAGGACAGGCCTGAGGTAGGGAAACATCTACCCTGAAATGAAGCACAAAGGGTATGGGTACGTGCACAGACTTCCACCAAACACTGACATTTATGTTCCTCAATACTGAGACTGATTTTTTGCTTATATAAATATTGGCCTACAGCTTAGCCACAGTCAATATTCACCTCTTGAATCAAGGTTTGGTTTAATAGCCAAAAAATAAACTGATGCAGCTTCTCCAAACACCAGTCAGGGCTGCATATCAAAATACTATGGCACTGGTACTTGCCAAACTGTAATTTCTGATACAGGACTACATATATGCCAAGGAACCAAGTTGTTGTTTTGTTCTTATGCCTTCTGTTGACATATTTAATTTAACTTTTGTCTTAATTTAATCTGTGGATACCAGAGGAAGGATCCTTTGTTTACGGGGGAGGAATGTGATGTGGTCTCAAAGAATTTTCCTTTGGTGGTGTTGTTCCCTTAGCCTAAAAAGAGTTCAGAGTGAAAATCTGCAGTTCCTTTTTATAAATGCAAAAACATAACAATTACATACCCAATTATTTAGTAAAGATTAGGTTTTAAAAAAAAATCTTTTGTCTTATAGTTTGTCAAAGAAGCTGTAAGATGAAATATGATCAAGAGCATTCATAATTTGAAACCTACTGAATGTTGAATGCTTTGATTTATAATTGATGCTTCAGATACATTATAAGTGTGAAAACTTCAGATAACTATGGTAGTTTACACACAGACATAAAGGACTGAGCACTAAAAGCTCTATTTTAATGGACCTGATCCTGTCAAAATATCAGCATGCAAGAAATAATTACTTCTAAATATTGAGTTCTTATTTCACCCAACTGATGAAATACTCTGAGGATAACACAGCTTCTTGAAAAAGCCATTTTTTTTTTCCTAAAGAAGGCTTGTTGTGCTTCATAATAAACAATCAATGCCATGGTTTAGAGATCTGCAATAAAGTAGATCCCATTTTGTCACTCAGGATACCTCTGTGAACTTAGAGTAATTGTTCCATGGCTGTATGACAGAAGACTTGGGGATGAATATAGTAAGAGTTCTAGTGTTTGTGCTGGCATTTCACTTTGTCTTAGACTTGGGGAATGAAAGCTGAAGTACACATGTCCTCAGATGGAAGATGAACAGTGCCTTTAGAGAGGTAGGTTAATAAAAGAGAACAAAGGTTTCAAAGGGAGACTTGAATACTTGACCAAGGGATGAGATGGGACCACTGATGCACCTATTGAGGGTCAGAGGGGAAGTGAGGCCTCCCAGCAGCAAGGTATTGAAAAGATTTGAGGTTCTGCATGGAAAAATGCAACGGATTGATCACCACAGTGCATGTTTGAGAGGAAACTGCAGGTATATAAGTGAAGCAGTTCAGGAGGGCAGGCTGGTGCTCATAGCTGGAGACTGAATTCCGTGCTGAGTACAAGATAGTACTGGGCATGGCTTGGCTTTCTGTAGTCTGTGTTTTT
The DNA here is from genome assembly GCA_025331215.1 of Actenoides lindsayi. Taxonomy (NCBI): domain Eukaryota; kingdom Metazoa; phylum Chordata; class Aves; order Coraciiformes; family Alcedinidae; genus Actenoides; species Actenoides lindsayi. The sequence continues at coordinate 77,775 of WTSP01023302.1, read as the reverse complement.
GGAGATTTCCTCAAAACTTATATTCAAAAGATGGAAAAGCTTCAAGGGGAAAAAAACCCCACTTTTGATTTCTAGTTCCATTTAAAACTCAGCCTTTTACAACGTTACTGAAAATGAAAAGCAGATTTCTAATAAAAGAACTAATTATTATTAAAATTCTGGTGTCAGCAGAACACTTCATCCTCACAGAGAGAAATGAAATAGTAGTTCATAGATATTTATTCTAAGTTTCCAATAAGTACTTGGCAAAAACTCAATAATGTTCATTAAATACATAAATGGAAATATTAAAAATAAAGATTTTTCCCTTGTGATTTATTATACAGTGTTTCTGAAAAGCAAAGTTGAAGAAGGAAAGTCGTTATCCGACAAAAAAGGTACTACAGAAATGTTAATTAAATTGTATAGTCATAAGTAAGCCACTGAACAAGAAAAAAAGCTTCCCTGCTTAGAATTGGAAGCCGTATTTATTCTAGCTGGGTGCTTAAAGACAGGAAAAGATTATCTTTAAATAAAGCATATAGAGCAATGCAGTTACATACTTTCTGTTTGGGATTATACCGAATGAGCCAAAAGAATCTTTAGAAAACCCAATTAGGAGGCCTGTGCTAATTGAGGAGTTGGAAACAAGCACAGGCTGGTGTTTGCAGACAGGTCTGAGGCACAGAAGACATTCTGGAGTCGTTACCCAAAAGGTGAGGTGGTGACCAAGGAGCCGCTGTCCCTCTGGGCTGATGGGAGGGAATGGCTGCGAGGAACTCCCTGCTCTCCACTCAAGCTGCTTCCCCTGGTGCAGAAACTTCTCCTGTAAGGAATCCAGGAGGGACTGTGGCTGCAGGCATTGCGCCCAGCCCTCCTCTCTGCCTGCCAGTCCTGCAGTGGAAGAGTAGTGCAGAGTTACCCGGCGTTCACTGGGCAACATCTTCCTCAGTGTTTTGAATACGCGAGGTTTTTGCACTCTGCTGCTCTGTGACTGGGCTTGAAGCCAGAATCCTTTGTTATTCGTGCTTGAAAAATAGTTTACCTGTTTTATCTTGTTCTACATAATCCTAGATTTTGAGGGCTGTGCTGCTTCTAAGAATCTGACACCCTGAGGAGTAATTTGTGTTGTTCAAAAGGGCCTGTGAGCATTTCAGGTCTGCTGAAAAATAAAAACACCCAACCACCCCCAAACAAAAGATCCAAACCTTTTGTTTCTGTAGCTCCTGATTAAATTACGTACCTCTTTTAAAAGTCCATTCCTCTCACTGTAAAGAGTCTTCTCTTTCTCAGTACAACTGCAACACCCCCCAACCCAAATTGCTTAATTCAGAGCAGCTTCTAAGTAGTACTGAGCTCTACTTTAGGGGGAAAAAAATAAATAATCCAAATCCCTCCTTTATTTTGTACTTCAGAATGATTATTTACTTTTAAACTGTTATATTAAAAGGACTGCTCAGAAGGGTTTTCATCTGCTTCTGGACACCTGGTTAACATTAAGAAGAGTTTACCAAAGAGTTTTGTGTAGGAGTACAGAACTTACTGTGAGAATTTAGTCAAATATTGTACCAGCCTTGTGTGGATAGTTCAGCTGCACAGATTAATGTTCCTCAGCAGGATTATGGTCATTCCCTCTAAGAAGGCTTCTGTTGTACATCACAAGGTTTTGTAGCACTTGCTAATAATAAAAGCTCCTCTTCTCTGAAGGTGCTGCTGCACACAGCGAAAGCTTTCAGATCAGCATCACTTACTGGCAGTGACTGCTACTGCTGTGGCTTTAATAAAACCAGCCTCAGAGGATTGTTCTGAAGCATCTTTGGTGAGGTGGAATTGCACAGGTGTATTCTGCACTGGCTCCTGTTTTCTGAAACTTGTCATTTGTGGAAGTTGTCATGAATGGATCAGTAAGCTCATTCAAAGGACTTCCTATTTCTCTAATGGGAGGGGTGTGCTTTGATAAGTCGATTACGAAGTCCCTTACCACTTTAGGAAACTAGTGCACTTGGGAGGCTTTGTTGTTTGGTTTGGGGCTTTTAACTATTTTGTTTTTTTCTGTGATGAGCTGAGGGACTGTGTAACACTGTTCTTGCTAAGTTTTGAACACCTGGTAGAAAAAGATGGAGTCACATTCCTTCTTACTTGTTTCTGTGTGACAAAATAGGCCACATCAGCTTCCAACACCTAGAATTCATGCCAATTTGGGCCATTGTATTCCCCAAACTGTCATAGATGGGGGCTGGAAGTTGGCACTGGAGTATGCTCTGGTATACTTCCCTCTGAGGGAGTGAACACTTGTAAAAGAAAGTTTTGGGGTCAACTTCAGATTTTTTTTTTTTTAATTTTTATTCTTCTAAAAACAGAGAAATCTCATCCCTTTGAAGGATATAAGAGTTATTTTAATTTGGGTGGTGGGGATTGGTTAATTACCTGGTACTGTGATCTCTAGAGCTTGTTTCCTCCTTTCTTCCCATCACACACATGTACTGAGGAACATTTCACATAAAGAATAATTTCCAATGTAAGATGGGAAGGAGGAGAGAGAGAAGTGTCTGCTCTGTAGTCATTCTGAATGTGTTGTAAAGTTGGCTGGTTGGGAAAGAACGGTGCTATTGCTCTGAAAACAGGAGAGGAGGTCGTGGGTACTCAACTCAGTTGCATGCAGGTGAACACACCTAGATCCACTCATTGCTGCAGTGCAAAGTTGGCACTTGATGTGTTTTTTATAAATACACAATAGCTTAGAGCTGATGAAGTGTCACAAATGATACATGAAATGAAATAAGAGTATAAAGGCATTTGAAAGCAGCTTGTAAAAGCCATCAGAAATTTTCTGTGACACTTCAAACTCTACTTGGTTGTTTATTTTTCTATAGATAAAGAGAATAAAATAGTACCTGCCTTTAACTACTGCTGTGTAATTAAAAATGTGAAAACTGGACTAGAGCTGAGTTGTGTGGGTAGCCAAAGTCAAAACATACACAGCCAAGGTAAATTTGAAATAAGGTTGAGAGTACCTTTCAGTATTTTTATTTTTCAGTCTAGTTTGATCCTATCACTGCACTAGTTTATCCTTTCTGCCTTAAAAGGGCCTCATTCTGCAAAACTTGCTCAAGGCTTAACTGTTTCTGATTATTCATGACTTTCTCCAACATTGTTCCTTTTTAAGAAGCGCTGTTAATGTTTGTTCCTTTACTTGCCAGGGAGTTGAGGGTATTTTCAGAAAGTGTCTAGATAAAACCTAAATGTCAGCTTCTCCAAGGCAGTTAAGTACCCAGTTCAGTGGGAGTTAAGTGACATACGAAAGACAGAAACACCTTTGGAGATACAGGCTTAAGGATCTTTTCGTATCTCAAGGAAGAGACAAAGGCCTTGTATTGTTTGCTGCATAAACACAGATTTTCCTTTCAGCGTGGTGATTACAAGTCTACAGAGCCTGTCAGAATATTATTTGCAGTTGTAGCACAATATTATATCTCTTCTGGAAATAGTCGTGGTTAAAAAGTCCCTTAATCTTGCATGCTATACTTAGTGATCTCCATTGCAGTGCCATGTTCTTTGCTAGTGTTGGTGGGTGTAGATATGGTTAGGGGTAGAAAGAACTTTTTTTCTCCCTCCTACCCCACTGTTGGCTGGCTGTGATGAAGCACATCTTCTGGGGGGGGGGTGCAGGGAAGGATTGGTTCACTTGTCCCTTCTCCTGGCGACCCATTTGTACCTTGTACAATTGAATGCTCTGGCTCTGCCTGTGCCAAAAAGACCACAGATCCTTTATTTGTACTGAAAGCTCTTCTGGCCTGAGTCACCCTTTGGCTGTCAGTGTCTAACGCAGCAGGATCTCGATCCTGAGTATGACATGAAGCATTCTCTCCTACAGGAAGCTAGCAAGGTCTCATGTGGCACAATCCTGAACTATTGCAGCGACAGGGGCCTGACAGTTGCAGCACAATGAAGAAGAAATAACACTTGGCACAGCTGCAGACTGTCCTGCGGATTCCAGAGATACAGTGGTTGGCTTTGACACCGTACTGCTAAATGGGTGAAGTGACAACAACCATCTTCAAAGCAGTTTGCTTTAACTTTGCTCTCTTCTGCCAAGTTTTAGGTGAGTGCCAGGAAGGGATATAGCAATCTACCTCTTGGGATTAATACGTTATATCAAATCTGTCTGCCTAATGCGGTGGAATCTCTGGTAGTGTCAAGTGCCTGACACTTCAAAGGGAGCTGGAAATCACCAGCAGAGGTATTTATAGAACCCTTCTATAGGAAAGTGTCTTAATGTCTCCAGATCAGTAGCTGCCTTGGATCTGGAGCAGAAAAACAAATCTGTGTTGATTCTCCATTCCAGTGCCTCGTTGGTCTTCTCTTTTTGGTTCGAATTTTTGGTCACATAAACCACACAAGAATGCACTAATTGTAGGTAAGGTGACTTAGTGTTGTGTGTCAGTCACCACAGGGAACATCCAAGTGTGAAAGAAGAAGAGAGACAGAAAAGCAAGGAGGAACAGAGCAGGTATCCTGCAGGGCAGGAGTAGATGCCTCTGCCTGGCCTCAGCAGAGCGGACCTTCAGCTTCAGGTGTGTAACTGAAGTGAGGAGGGGTGAGGAATAAACACATTGAAAGGTTACAGTTCCCTGCTTTATGCTGGGGAAGTGTTTTGTGAGCAGGAGGCATTGACAGGGGCCTGGTGGGTGTTGCCTTGTCAAACTGCCTCTGAGGACAAGGAGAGTGTCGAGTTGACGATGGAGGAAAGGCAAGGGATTGCCTAGAGAATTCCTGCTGCCTGTGGTGTGCAGGGCATACGTAGCTGCTCTGGGTACAGAGCAAAGGAGTACAGCTTAGCTCCCAAGCCTCAAGGCCTGGAGCATTGCAGATACACTACTATAACACTAGTGTTTCATACAGGTTTTTCTGCAGGAGTTTAGTGAGATACTTAGCTGAAATAGCCTTTCACTTTATTTTCATCTTTGCCTGCTGAATTTGTAGCTTTCAGGTCTCCATTCTGTAAGCTTACATTATCAGCATGATGGAATTCATCAGTATGTCTTTAAATGAATTGGTACAGCCTCCCTCTTGTTTCATCTCAGATTCGGTACCCTTTTTTTGTGGCTGAAATGGAAATGTAAGCTTGGCTCGAAGAAACCCCATATTTTAGCAGTGTCATCATTAATCCCTTTGTCCTTTTTAGTTTTGGTTGTCTAAATGCTGCCATGAGGCATCCTCACTGGAGAAAAAAAGTATTTATTTTTAAAAACAAAACTCCAAAATGAAATTTATCTTCCTGTGACCCACTTTGTAACTTGGAAATAAATTTCTTGGGCTTTACCAGTAGAGATTTATTTTTTTTTCCAGATGAATTAGTTGCTGTTGTCTTAGGGAAGAAAACTGGGTTTCCAGTTTGACTGAAGGCAGAGCACAGATGACTGACTGTGTGGTGGTGATGTGCAGGATCTTACAGGCCATCATTTCTAGCAGGCTTGGACACTACTGTCTTACAATGCTACATTGTGAGTTATCTACAGTTAATGCAGCAGCTTGGGAAAAGTAGGGTTGAAATCTGCTTCTCTTGGAGAGAAATTCTGCAGACTGTTCAGGCACCCAGAATGCAATTAGAGAAATTATTTAATGTTTCTACATTGGGAAGAGTTTCTTCCAACTAAACCGTAACGTTGCATTTTAATGTTCTTTAATTCCTCTGATATCTGTGATTAATGTATAAGAAGTTGGAGACCAAAGATTGTCTTTTGAGATGACTAGACAACAGGCTGACACTTCTAAAGCCAACTTTCAAGCCGGAACGTGGGTGTTACTCTTGTCTTGGGAGACCATCTTCTCCATTTGAAGATTAACAATCTCCCTTGAGACGAAGATCAAGGATATGTTCTGGTTAAATCACTGTAATACTGCTGAAAATATTACTCACTTTAGGGTAATCCTGAATACATGAATACAAATAGGGCAGGACTAAGCAACAATTTAAAATCCATCATGTTGGGTGTTTTTTGAGCTGAACAAAGCAAGAACATGTATAGTTTCTTTTGGTGGTGGTACTCTGCAGTGATTTAGTAATCAGACTTATGTGCAAATGGTGCTGATATTCCTATTTTCCTGATCCAGAGATAACAAATAGGTAAACATTAGTGTCTATACACGGTTTTGTTACAAAACAGACTGATTTTTGTTGTTCCTCTCTGATCTGCCCTCTGCTGAATTACTGTTGGTCAGCATACAAAAATCCTCATGCATGATCCATTCATTTAATATGTTTTTATTGCTGAAATTAGTCTGCGTTTCTTAATTCTTTTGGGTATCAGAACATATCCTGAATAAAATTCCTCTTTCCTTGTGTCTAAAGGAAAAAAAATTCTAGGTTCTCTTGTTTAACAACTGTGCAACCTCTTGCATCAAGATTAAACACTTTGTTTTGTCCCCAGGCAGCAGTGTATTTATTACTCTTGAGGCAGTGGTATTTGAAATAAATAGAATTGAAAGATCCTGAGAAATGGTTTCTGAAACACATATATTGAGTTATTCTCTCCTAGGTGAGCAGAAAATGCCTCTGATGCTTCGCTCTGCACCCTTGCAAAGGAAAAGAGCTGATATAAAAATAACACGTGATGGGGTGGTGAATAGGAAAGCATTTTTATTCTTAGTCACTGAGGCTTTTTGCTGCTTATTCTCCTGAAAATAATTAAGTTATCTTTATGGAATGTATTACTATTCACTAAAGATAACATAGGTAAGGGCATAATAAAGGACAAAAGGAAAAGGCTCTTTCCTTTTCTGCCTCAAAAGTTCCGCTGTGAAAACAAAATAATCCACAGCTTTGCAAGCAGTCTTAAAAACTTCTCAAAATTCAGATATATTTTTGGCCGGTGATAGGGCTTATTCCTTCTCCCTGCTCAAAAAACCCCCAGATGCTTACCAAGAGGAGAAAAAGTTTTTGTATTCTAAGGGAAACAGTTTCCTTGTGGCTTTTCTCTGTGTGTGCGCACGCATATTCATAAAAAATGGATTAGCAGCACTAGGTGTTCAGCTAAGTAAATATTCATAAAATAAAGGTGGAATTGAAGTGCGTTTCCCAAAAGAGACTAATAAGCATATTTTGATTTCCTAGTAAGAAATCACAGTAAGGGGAGAGAAGGCATTTTCATATGTCTGGACATTTTTTATTCCTCTTTTTCGTTGTGTTGATCCTGCTGGCAAAGATTTTCTTTGCTGACGTTTTGAATACACACTATTGCTTATGTTAAATGGACAAGAATTGGGAGTTTTGCTTAAAATAGGAATTAAAAAAGAACCCAAAAATGTCTTTTTCTTTCTTTTTTTCTTTTTTTTTTTTTCTTTGCATTCTCTCTTGTGCCTTTGGGGTACTTTAAAGTCACATGTCTTCATAAGAGGTAGATAAACTGCTTTAAAAACGAAACAAAACAAAAATCTGAATTTCTCAGAAGTGTAGGAGCTGGGGCCTTGTCAGTAATACTTGCTAGCAAGTATTGGAAGACTCAATAAGTAAATGAAGAATTGACCCCAAATGTTTGTTTAGATGCCTTTGGGACACTGAAACTTCTAATTAATTTTGCATAACTATTGTCACTCGCTGTAGAATGGCTTTTTTGCTACCTCTTTTTTGCTACCTCTTGCAGATGATTTGCTCTTAACCTCTGATTTATGCTGGATTTAAGGAAAGGAGATAGACATTGCAGAGTCCTGAACTGAGTACTTATACCTGATGGCTTCCTTTGCAGTACACTTGATTATTTAGAAAAAAATGGAATTGTTTTCAAATAAACTGATAATTAAGGGAATTAAACTGAGAGATCTCAAGAATGGCTCTGTTTCAGGCAGCTCATTGAATCAGGGAAAAATTAGATATTGGTATCAATACAGGCAAAGCTTTAATAAAAATCACTCCTTGAAGTAAAATGGATGCAATTAGAAATATTTGCTGGTTTTATTTAATATCTAATTGAAGAGCTGCCTTGGACTTCTGGGTTTCAGAAACAAAATGCTTAAATCCCCAATATGAAGAACAGGTGTTTTTAGAATTAATATTTCATATAATCATTTGGGATGTACGTTGGTCTTCACCTGTATTACTCTTGATATTGCTGCTTTGTTTCTGTTGGAGCTGTATTTGTTAAACAGTATTTCATGCCCTCCTTCTGTTTTATCCCTTTGTTTGAGTTGGTCATATCTAGCTGTTCTCTCTCTGAGGTGAGGGGAAGATGAGCTTAATCACGCACGCATGGAGCAGCCAGCTCGTGTCCTCACCCATTTCTTCTGTCTTGTGCCATTCTTGGAACGTAAACGGTTCCTTCCAATAGCAGCTGTATTTTGGATAGCCAGGTAATACAATGTCTTTGTTCTACTTGCTTTATGGCCTTTACCTGATTTATTAATGCATATGGGACGCACGAATTCAGTAGTGTAATTTCAGTGGGTTCGTTGCCAAGAAGGAAAACAAAAGTGAATCCATCTTTGGCAACTGGCATGGAGCTGGGGTGAGCCAGTAAATAAATATTATGTATTTAAAAGAGATTTTATTACTTGAGAGCTGTTAGAGGAAAGGAGGAGATGATCATGGTCATGTAGGTTGAAAAATCTTGTCCAGATGACATCATCCTACAGCTCTCAACTGGCTGCCACTGATCATTTCCACACATGGAATAACTTGAAGCCGTGATCAACTGTTGCAGCTATCTTCACCACAGCTTGTTGATGCCTGCTAGTTGAAGTCTATTATTTCACATCATTCCCTTGGCTTTGGCAGTGTTTATGCAGGCCAGTGTCATTAATGGTGGCTTAGGGTTATCTCTGTGTTCCACAACTAGAATACAGAACATTTCTATCGATTTCTTAGCCACGCTCTTCTGCTTTACTATCACTAAACTAATTTTGATTCATAAAAGGAAAACCCGGGGAGTCAAATGTCAGCTATTATCCAATATCTTGCTCTCCTTTACCACTGAAATCATCTGCATCTCAACTTGGAAATATAATGTGTGTAAGTCTCCCCTGAAAGAATTTCAATAAAATATTGATGTGAAGTACTTATTTTGTTTGGCACAATAAGATGTTTTGAAGCTCCGGCCGAGGACACAAAACAATGCCTGGAGTTATCCTGTAGCATGTTGTGTACTGCGTGAGCTTTTTCACTGAACGTTAATAGCCACAGCATGTGGGGATTTTTCTTTGTGTTTAAAAAGAAAACAGTCTGCGGCATTGTCTCAAATGATCTGTCTTAGCTGATGTTGTGCTGGGAGTTATGAGCAAGCCAAACAAAGCCTAATAACAAACGAAACAGGTACTCGCACGCGCCACTTGGAATAAGGCGTTGGTTCCTCCCATCGCATTCAGGTGCCCTGCTTTCAAACAATGTGTTCCTGCACAATGCAGTTCATTTGTTCTCTGAAGCCTGTGGATAATCATATGTACAGCTGGAATATTTTGCTTTGTTTAAAGGAGAGTTTTGTGATTCCACGAATGAGCCGAGTTCCTTCTCATGATACCTTGCAACCTAAGACCAGATAAGTAAAGGTACCTTGTGATAAGAAGACTGATTCCACTTGGGAAGCTCAGGAGGAGAAAAATAGCAGCTTCCAGGGACACGCACCTTTGTGAGCAGATGCACTGGGATTGATGGGATTTTGATGTTTTGACTCAAAATAGAAGAAAAAAATGGTAGTCCCAGGTTACTTAGGATTCTCTGGGGACAGGTTGTGCTGGTGCAGAGTGGTGTGTCTGTAAATTTGAACCAGTAGTATGTGCTCATGTCATCTCCCTTCATGGTGGTACACTGGCTGTTGGCCCATGGGAAGGAGAGACTTCAGAGGTGCTAACCAAACCCCTGGGGACAATGCACTCCTTGTGCAGAAGTGTGACATACAGGACCTCCAGAAGGAGAAAACCTGGAGCTGCCTGAAGAATCAGGAACAGATTGGAGAAGTTTATGGCGAGAGTGTATGAAATTGAAGTTACAAGTGGTAGATAGGGATGAAATTCAGCTTTGGACTCCGGGACCCTGTGCGGTGTGGTTTCTCTGGTTTGTGGTTTTTTTTGGGTGGTGGTTTGCTTGTTGTGGCTTTCTTTAAACACTGTGTCTCTAAGTGACTGTGCAGCTTTTGGAGATGCGAGAAGGAAAGAGAAATCAGGTGCCTCTACTTCGTTCTTTTAATTCTTTTGCAGAAAGGGAAATGTGATTTTTATGGAACAAATGAAAAAATGGTGCTGACTAGCATTACAGTGAATATCAAATGAATATATAATAACAGAACATTAGGAAACAATTAGAAAAAGTGCCTAGACATTATTAATTCATGTGCTATTCATTGTACCAACATTGATCATGTGAAATAAGAGTGGTGTTAGTTACATTTTAATCATTCAGTGTTGGAGAAGGACTAATTATTTTCAGAGATGGGAAGGATCCAATTGTATAAAAAAGCCTCATGGAATGTCCAATCTAATCCCCAGTATTTTCACAGGGGGATGTGTGACTGCTGATATTGGTAGGGCAGTGGAGAAAACCACAGCAATCGTTCATGTTGAAATTCTTCTCGGAGGAAAGCAAGAGCAGCTGTGGGGTGAGTGTGCTCTGCAGCATGGCCTCATTCCTCACCCATCCAGGTTAGGGCTTGACCAAACTGAGCATTAGGTCCCTTCCAGCCAAAGTACTTGGGTTTCTCCTCTACATAAGTGAGAATACTGGGGAAGGAGAGCAGTAGGTGGTCTTCCCACTGGACTCAGTGAGGGACATGCCTGCGGTGGATACAAATGGAGAGTAAAGTGAGGAGGTGTGACTGTGTCCAGAAAGAAGTAGCACACTGCTTCTTGGAAAGTCACCTCTGATCTTGCACAGGCATATGCCTGAGAGGAAACGTGAAAGTTGGGTGACTACTTCATAGGAAAGGTTCTCTTGCTTGGGCTGAGGGTGTATGCAGTGGTTCAGATAAGGCTCTGAGGGTGTGTAGTGTCTGGTGGAGCAATTGTGAATTAGAGAAGCAGCTACTGACATACTTCACAGTTGAGCTGCTCTACTCCAAGCTTGTTTGCATCTTTTGTAAGTGATAGCTGCGTTTTGTTCTCCTTTCTGCCCTTCTCCAGGTAAAGAACCTCAGAAATGTATGCAAATGGAGAGGTGGATCTCTAGGGGCTTCTCTGCTACCCAAGTGCAGCTCTGTGAGCTTTGTTTCTTGAACTGGTACCCGTACAGGTGGGGACTTGGCAGATATGCCCTGAAAATAGCATGAGTCTCTCTCCTAGTTCTGTAGTTTCCTGTCCCATGTGGTTTAGGAGACCTGTGATCAGTAGTAAAGATAATCAAAACCTAGACAGATGAAAGGTGAGAATCAGTAAGTTGAATTTGGCGTAACTGAAGCGGTAATTTAGTTGTAAAAGAACAGTGTTTGGGAAAAGCTTAAGAACATGGGTCCAGATGAGTGTAAACAAAGCCCACTGTAGCTTTTGGGCTTTGTACTCCCCTGGTTAATTTGTTACATGTTAGAGGAAGATAAAGATCAACTTGTAAACTATAGTAACATGTATTTACTCAGAACTGTAGAAGGTTTACTTTGGTACATTGCCTTTTCTGTAACCTCTGAGTTCATCTGTGTTATTCCAGGACAAGAGTAACCCCTATTTTCTGTGGGGTGGGTCTCCTGGTTGAAGTTCACAGCAACAGCAACATGTTCTTGCTTCAGCAGTGGACTCCAAGTGGATGCTTTTTATTCTATTATCTTCCTTACTTTCATATAGTATTGATGAAATTGAAAATCAGTGACCTGACAAAAACGAAATAATACGGCATGAAAATTGCTACCCTGATTTCATACTGTGTTAATGCAGGGATGTCATTCCCCCTTCAGAATAATAACAGTGCTTTGCTTCTGAACTTACGGCAGCTCTCTCTCTGCCTTTCTCTCCGTCTGCCCTCCCCCCTCCCTTTTCATTTGTCAAGGAAGCTGATGCCACCGTGGAATTCCCTTTAATCCCATCTCTGCAGTCGGTTAGAGAATAGCCACGATTAACAGGGAGGTTGGGGAAGTAGCCAGTGGAGTCTGTGTATTCCATAAGCATGGGAAGAAGTGCAGGGTGCGCAGTGCATGTAGTGAAGTGCTGTAACCCACCCGGAAAGAATGAGGCACAACAGCCAACCAAGAATCTGCAAGTTCTTTTCATCATTCTTCCCCACAGGAGAACCACGGCCTAGGTGCCCTCTGAGTTCTCACAGGGTGCTGGTGGTCCTGGGAAATATGCAGAGTGCTATTTGCTCTTGGTTCTTAAACACACCGCTGTGCTCAGGGAAGAGTCCAGAAGCTGAAACCAATTCCTGTTATCCTACAGGTGCCAGAAAAGTTTTGAATCAAGCAGTTAAATTCTGATGAAGGTGCTCCCTAAAGTTGCAATGGTATGATCAGGTTTTGCACTGAAGCAGCTTAACTGATTAGAGATCTCCTTATCAAACCTTCAGAGCTTGCTAATACCAGTAGAACCTACCAAGTTGAGATTTTATATCAAAGCTAAGAAGGCAATTGGCAAACTTTACCACATAAGAAGAGTCTCTTCCAGATCCCAGATAATTATTCAGACTCTACCATCATAACAACTTACCTGTTCAGATAGGGTGGGAGCAAATAGCAAGTCCCAAGTTGAAGGCCAGCATTAGCAACGACTTGCTTTACAGTTAAAACTTTTATCCCTGCTACCTGAGATCTGAACTGGTTCTGAATCTCTTCTCACGTACAAGGAGTTGCCTTAACCTCGTATGTCTCGGGTATTTTAGGCAGGAAATAATTTATGACTCAGTGGGCCAGAGAGAAGATAGGTGTGAGCGTGAGGTTTAATGGTTTGTATTCCCTCGGGATCCCCCGTTTCTGTGCTAAGGAAGAGCTGCAGCTCTAATGCCAGCTTCTGGCACAGCCATTCCAAGTTCCCTGTCCAGCTAAGGCAGCTGATAGGCTGCAGAATTCTCCAGTTTGTTCTCTATCATTTCCCAGCCTCAGTGGGGAGGATGGGTATGGTAACCTACCTCTTGATAGACAGGGAGGAGGATGGGGTTGAATTCTGCTGGTGTGGGAAATTATTAAAGTGGCTTGGGAGAGTCCTCTGACTGTTAATTGTTTCATGGGATGTGAAGAAGAGGGTCCTCATCCTATGGCTGTAATCCAAAATATACCACTGATGATGAAAGGGAAGAAAGTCTTCTCCCAAAAGAAAATGTCTGTTTGCTGCATTAATTTTATTCTGTAACCAAACGTTTGAAATCCATCACTAACTCCTGCCTGCCTTTTAGGGTGTGGGAAGCTGTAGGTGCTTGGTGTTGCTAACCAAGTGCTGTCTGCTTCAGTTTTAGCTTTCTTCAACTCTTCTTGTCTGTTGCCAGTTGTTGGGGTTTGTTCTGGTTGTTTGTGGGTTTAGCATCTTTTGTTTGTTTTCATCCCCTGCTGCTTTTACTTTAGTGCAACTATCTATAGGTTTTTGCTATGAACTGCCCTTCTGAGGGGTTTCCTGCTGGTTTTACCTGACTGCTGGAGCTCTGGCATTAACAGCACTGAGCACTGGAGCCCTGTCCATGGGCTCCCCAGGGTCTGGTGGCAGACCAGGGGCTCCAGCTCCGGTGCCTGGTCTGGTCCCTTAGCCTGCAGCGTTGAAGGGCTCCTCCAAAACTGCCTGCTGCCAGCTGGGTTTAGGGCAGAAAGGCATTGTTTTGTCTTTTTTATTTTTTCAGCTGTACATCAGGGTATACTCTGTGTAGTTGTTTGGATTTTGCTGTTACAGCAGCATAAGAGATTGCTATAACTTAACGAAGATCTTGTAGCCTGAGCACAGGGATGTCACGCGAGGACCTTGGTTGCTTCCTAAATGTGGGGATTTTTTTAGTGAACAACAGTATTTTTCACTGTAAATAGAATAAGTTTTCCATGAGTATGCTCCATTGGTAATTACTTGTTACGAAAAAGAAGTTTTTATTACTGATAGAAGCATGAGGCGAAAAAAGAAGTATAGAGTTGAACATTGTGTATTATAGAATTTCAATTTACCATAAAATTAAACCCTGCAATTGAATTATTTAAACTGATTCATAGCCTTTGTGGAGGCATCCATTCAGCATTGCATCATCTTGAACTTTTTCAAAATATTTTTGAGTATTAAGGGATATACACAGGATGGGATTTAACATGAGGATGGACATGAAAGTCAAAATATGTGTTTTATATAATATGAGTGCTAATATATTTCACCAATATAGTTGCTGTGGTGTATGGATATGTAGGGGACACCAACTGCCCACGTGTTGTATGAAGACCAAGTAATAGCATCCAACTAAGCAGTGTAAGGAGAGCATGAAGAAGTGTATGGAACAAAGAATCAAAGTTTCAGTGATTGCAGGTATTTTACCAGTACAGTTGAAGTTTGCTTTCTGTAATATTTAATTATTTTTTTCTTACAAATACTTTTATTATTTAAACACACCGGATAAATGGCTTTGGGACAGTGGGAGGGAAATATCCTACAGGTCCTGTTCTTTGTAAGAAAGGGCAGGGTCAGGGAGATGAAGGATAGTCTCGATGGTTCCTGCTTCCTTTTCTGCCAGGGAACTCTTTAAACTCCCTCTATCTCTGCAGTGGATCTAAAATAGAAAGTCACATTTCTCCCTCCCCAGTTTCGGAGAACTCAAACCCACACCTAGATGCAGGTTGCAGACTGTGGGGTTGGATCTTGTTTGGCTTTCTTGCCGAGGGTTCCTGGTGGTTTTCTTCTTGATAATTTACTATTCTTCCATTCTAGGAATGCAAAAATACCTTTTCTAATGCAGGATTAACTGCTAACAAAGTTCCTGTTTAAGGATAGGTGAGGGATGGTGAAGTGCTCAGCCAGATCCAAAGAGAAGAGCTGGTGATGTCTTCGTTTCTGTGTAATTTATCTTCCCATTCAAATGGGAAAATAAGTTGTGTTCAAATGCTTTGTGAATGGAAATGGGTACCTTTCACATGTAGGAGAATAAATTCAGATAAAAACAAAGTACGTGTTCTTCAATGATCTTAATTCATCATTGAAACCATGCGTGCTGAAATGTGATGGTTAGTTGTCATTGGAACCCTAGACTGCCCCTGGGTATCCTTCTAAAAGAAACAGCAGTTGAACCAGAATATTTTGGTTTGATGCAGAAATTCTCAGCATTGAGAGGAATTGTACAGACCCGAGTTCAGGCTAGGTGAATCTATTTGTTCTTGGTCATAACTGTTGAAGGCACTGAGTGCGAGGGCTGACTGAGTCGGTTGTAACAACCTAATTAGGTCCCAGGTTCCCCCCTTGAGTGCCCCAGGGCAGCGTGGAGGCAGAGGCTGCCCTAGCCAAGGGTCACTCTTGTAGGTGCCGTGTCCTGTCAGGGGAAATACCAACTGGTGTTTCCCAAGGATGCGCATCAAGGATTTTCCCAAAACCTTGCGGAGATCTGGAACTGATCTGGAGCTGGACTGATCTGCCACCTCCTCGTGCTGTCCCTGTGGAGAAGGGCTTCTTTGTGTTACTGGTGCTGCTGCTCTTATTCCTTTTATTAAACATGATGCCTTCAGAGAATCTTAATCCAGAAACCATCCATGCGCTCCCCAGAAATAGGAATTCCAATTTTGGCCAGTTAGTGATACGGGATATAAACAGCAAGCAGAAAATTCTTCCTCCTGATCATTAGGAAGTACCTAGCAGGAATTCTTCCTAGGTGCAGCCTGGTCACAGTAAATGGCCAAGCAGGAAATCTGCTCTGGGTATTTCTGTTTTGCTGTAGGTTGCAGAAAACTGCCACAGTTCTATTTCTCTATTATGTAGCTCGCTCTTGTTAATTGTTGTACAATTACTGAATTAAGCAATTAGGTGCAATGATAAAAAGCAGTATATAACAGACAGCAGCGTGAATTAGGCTGGTGCAAGGTGCTTATCTCGGCAGGTGTTTGTTAATGGATCCGTTGCCTTTGTTGCCGCTGGAATACGTCTGTGGTGATCTAATGCTTTGTGAAGTACGTATTAATGCTTACTTTTATGAAAATAAAAATACAAGATATTTTACTCTGATTTATTCCATTTTGGGAATTAGAGAAATTAAGCTTCCTTCTCTTTTAATTACATCTTTCAGAGAAACTGTAATCTCTTAATCTGTGTAAAGCTCCTCTCTTTCAGTTTGCCCATGGGCGTTTGCTGACAGAGAACCTGCAGAGCCTGCAGCGGGAACCATGCTCGGCAGCTCGAGGGGTGTGCGCGGAAAGCAAAGGCCAAATTGTGCCTGCATATGTGCAGCTTGCTTTGACTTGGGGGCAGGGGATCTGCACGTGGCCTCCACGGTAAATTGATTTGTCAGTTCAGTGACCGACTTAAAAATAAATAAATTACAAGGGTTCCAGTTGGCAAGAAACAGATCTCTTCTCTCCTCCCCCTTTTTTTTCCCCCCTCTAATCAAAGCAACATGCTTTATTCAACCAAAAATGCATTTGCAGGCATTTTAGATAAAAGCAAAAGCTAGGTTTACATACAGGAGGATGTAGCTGCTATCACAAAACACATGCTGAAGTTTTCTTAAGTATGTTGGATCAGACATAGTTCAAATCTCTACCAGTTTGAAGGAGATGTACTTTTTTTACCTCCCTAACTTGGAAGAAATGTCCTAACTATGGAGCTCTAAGCTATTACAGAATGTCATGCTTTTCTGTTGGAACAGCTTTGCTATGTATAAAATGCTTAAGCATCTATTTTGGTCAGCAATACAGAAAGTAACTCTGTAGCCTGCTGCTTAGAACACTCTCTGGGGATGCCCAAGTTCCTGTATTAATGAAAATGTAAGTGCTTAACAGGAAAAAAATGAGAGGCTGAGGCGGCCCTGGGCCACAAGACTTTATTACTTTGTGTGTAAGGGATTTTCCTCAATGTTTGGGGTTTTTTCAGAGAGAGAATAGATTGGAATCTTAGCCTCTGACATCCCCTTCTGATTGCTGGACTACAAGGTGACAAATCTTTTTTCCATGCAAAATATTGTGAAACTAAGAATTGTTAAGATTTTGTGGAGAATTAATAACTGCTTTGAAATGAGGACCTTGCTCTCTACAACTACCTGAAAGGAGGTTGTAGTGAGGTGGGGCTCTGTTTTCCCAAGTAGCAAGTGATGGGACAAGAGGAAATCACCTCCGGTTGTTATGCCAGGAGAGGTTTAGGTTGGATGTTAGGAAACATTTCTTCCCCAAAAGGGTTGTCAGGCATTGGAACAGACTGCCAAGGGAAGTGATTGAGTCACTATCCCTGGAGGTAATTAAAATATATGCTTTAGGCTGGACTTGGCAGTGCTGGTTTAACAGTTGGACTCAAATGATTTTCATGGTCTCTTCCAACCTGAATGACTCTATGAAGTAATCATTGGCATGGCTGGGGCTTTTGTTTCCTTTTTATTGTTTGGTTGAAGTTTCTCAGTGTGATTGCTACACCGTTATTTTTGAAAGAAGAATTATTTACTTTGAAAATAATCCAAACCTAGAAGATGGGCTTTACTTTTTTATTCCAAGATCTAGTGTGCAAAGACAGAAGTGTGCAGTCAAGCAGGAAAGTTCTTAGGAAGCTGAAGTGAGAGCATCACTTCACATGGCTGAAGATGCAGGCATCTTTCCTGTCATATTTCACCTTATTTCTGTGTGCCCTACAGTGGGGAGCATGATGGAGTTTGGATCCTTGCAGAAGGGACATCAAAACCTGGCAAAAAAGAGAAGGGTCGTAGCCAGAACCAGTGGACACTTGGCATTTCTTTCTGTAATTCTAATAGAAATCCACTCAAGCATTAAGGCAACCCAGAGGAAACGATCTGAGCTCAGGAAAATATCACATCACATTGTTCAGCCACCTCTGCCATAAATGAAATGTGTTTACTTTTGCTGTCGTGTGGGTCTCATCACAAGTTATCAATTATTCTGTACCTCACAATCTCAGATGGTTACTGCTGTTTGCTGCAGGTAGTGTGGTGCTAGAAAGCTGTCACGTTTTCAGAGGCAGCCTGTTAGATCTTCCTTCATTAGGTGATGCAGGTGAATAGCTTTGCTGGTGGACCAAAAAAGTCAAGCATTTCGGGGGCTTGTCTTGATTTTTCCTTCCCCTTGAGTTTAGAAAGGAAAATAACAGTAGCTTCCAGTCATAAGAGTTTAATATATTTGAAATGGAGGGTTGAAGTTTTGGTGATGAAAATTATGTTGTGCATTATTGTAAGCTTAGCATGCTGCAGTTTGAATTTTTGCAGAATTCTGTGCTGTACTTATGTCTCCAGAAGCTATTTTCCCTTTTAAATACAGTGAGTGACACACTACATCTCTTCAAGTAATACTCTTGTAAAAAATTTGTGAGAAGGAGCTCCTGAAAATATTCTTGCAGCTAAACTTGATGACTAAAGACAATGAAATAATTGGTCATACAGAGGAATTAATCTTTTATCTGTTCCTTTGCTGAGATAAATCAGTGCAGGCTGATATGTAGCCAGTGGTCTGATGCTCTGTGTTGAAGTCAATGGACAAACTATTGTGATTTCTGGAAGGTCAGTATTTACCACTCCAGGTCCTAGGAGTGCCTGGGAAAAACTGGGAGAGGGATTTTCAGAAGGAGAGGCTGTCAGTTTATCAGTAGCAGAGGAGCTCAAAGGAAAGTGATTCCAGTTGGTTCCTCTGAAGTGGCCACTGGAAAATTATCACCTTGCTATATTAATTTTCAGTTGGAATGCAGTTTTCAGTATAGGATATGTCTGAAAAGGTGAGAGCAGAGAAATGCTTCAATTCAGTTCCAGAAAAGTAATAATATTAAAAGCAAATTCTTAAATTCCTGAAAATGAAACCAGTTTTACTTGTTAAAATAGCTTCTTCACTGTCCTGTTGCATATGGACATTTTACTCAGTGTGGCCGGATGTCTTTTTGTGTGGTAATTATTTTAAATCCTCTATTTCTGTTCTAGCAGAATTCCCAGCTTTTTTAGGTGGATGGCCTCTCACCTGAGAAGCCCAAAACTACTTTCTTGTACTTGCTGAAGCAATCTCCCAAGAACACCTTGAGTAATTCATCTGGTCGCCTGTTTTCGGAAGTAGCAGAACCCAACTTTGGGCTCGAAAGGCAGCGGGGTAGAGAAACTCATCCTTGTGCATGCTCAGCTCCTCACCACACGGTGTGAGCCTGTGCTGCCAGGCTGTAGTTTTTTTTGCTTGGTGCTTGCTGATCAGTAGGCTAATTAAAATTTCTGAAGGTTTAACTTCATCTTATGAGGTAGATCCTGAGACTTGCCGTGGTGTTAGCTCGGTAGGGTACAGGGAAGGGTTCCAGAAAGTATTGTGTAGTATTGCCAAGCAGAGCTTTGCTGTTGAGGATACTTATCCTATAGATCTTAGGCCACTCTTAATGGGACAGGGGAGATTTAGTCCCCTGGGAAAGTGTTTTCATCACACAGCATTCAAAGGAATCTTATCACCTGAATCTGAAAAGAATTCTGCTGATATTATTTTAATAGCTCTTTAAAATATGAAAAAAAAAAATATTGTTTTCAATTAAGTGTTTTACAAAAATCAAATGATTTCCTTTGCTTAAAACTGGGCACACTGTCATAGTTCTGCATCAGCAGGGAACACTTCCCTGGGCTTGTGTAAAGGAAACGCCTTTCTGAAATAATATGCTAACCAGAATGACACAAGTATCAGGGGAAGCCTCCTGCCCCAGTACTTTAAAAAGAGGTAGGAAGGCAGTCACAGCAGCTCAGTTCAGCCAGATTTGCCTTACCTTAGTGTCATGGTGTGATGCCATCAAGCAGTTACAGCTTCTGATGCAACATCTTTTTAGATTCTAAAAATGAAAAAAAATTAAATGTGCCACCAGTCTTGCTTCACAGAACTATTACCCCTTCCAGTTCTGCACCCTAGCTCTTGAATGCATATTATTTCCTTGGAAAAGCTTCCAATTCCCTTTTATTTATGTTATTTATTACTTCATCTCTTTTGGGACTGCCTCTTCACTGCTTTAAATCATCAGTACTTTCTAGCTGGTTTGAAATATTCCTGCGTTGGTGAGCACAACTGTGTGAGGGTCCCCTTCCCTCTTGTGTCCTCGAGTGCAGGGCAGGAAATTTGGCTTCCCCCAGGCAAGGGATACAGCAGAGGAGGAGGGCTGAGGGCTGGATGGCACCAGCACCAGCTCTCACTGGGCTTTGGCCAAAGCTGCTGGGTGGCTTGGCCTGGACTCGGCTCCCAACAGAGCTCCAGCTTGCCCGTGCCAGCTGGCACTGGGCAGAGAGAGGCAGAAGGCCTTTACCAGGGTGCAGTACCCAAAAATGAGAGAGGGGAGCCCAGTGTAGATTTGGGGGGTTCATGAGTTGTCCAGACAGTGAACGATGTCAGCAGGCTGTGTTTGGGCCAAACACGCAGCGTAGGCATGTCCCAGAGCTAAGATCTGTGCCAAAATTACACCCTTCTCTATAGCACTGACCAGAATTAGAGAATAAATATATCAATCAAGATAAAAAACTAAAAGGAGGAAGGAAGGGAAAAAAGAAATCCTGTTTTTATTGTGTAATAATGAAGAGCTGTATAAAAATCCATAAATTAGGCACAACTTTAAAATCACATATAATTTCAATTACAGCCATCTGTTTCTCCTTAGGAAGAATGGAGTGAGGTCAACAGCTAAACATTTTACCACCATAAAGATTCTGGGATGCTTTTTAAGCTATATACATATGTGATTTGTAAGAAACCTATTTATATGTAAAATCTCTCATTTGAACATTCATTCCTTTTATCATGCAAACGCTGAGGTTTTTTGGAAGCTACAGGCTTCCAAAGTGAAGTGAATAAAAATATTTCAGCCTACTGTTACTGCTGCTTTTTTTTTATTATTTTTTATACTCACCCTCTGATATTTTTACCACGATGAAGAAAAACATCTGCATACCTTTAACTTTAAAATATGTAGATAGGGAATAGATGCAGCATCGGTTTTCCTCAAGACAAATATGCAAAAGGTTTCTGAGCCCTTGGAGAAAAATAAAAATTAAAGCCTTTGCAAAGGTTCTCTGAGGGAAGATGGGCGAGGGAGGAAGCTTACGCTGGGATTCAAGGTAGAAAATGATTTAAATTTTTGAATTCTGTGTAATCATCTGAGTGGCACTTTCCTTCTCTCTCACAGTACTATTGACTGCACAGAGTGGTACATTCAGCTGCACGTGGCTCCTCGTGACCCTGGTGAGGGTTATGTCCAAGATGGGGCATTTGTCACTTTACAAGTGATTTTAATCAAGTTGATGACTTTACCTGTAAGGGTTTTTGTCACACAAAATGATGTGGAAATGGATCTTCCATTCATCACTAATGTATGATGTAATGTATCTGCCCTCCTTGGGCCTGCAGACTTTAATTCCTCAAATATGAAAAGGTGAGCCAAGACTTAAGTAAGCTTGTCCAACAATAAATCAAACAAGAAAAAGAAAGCAGAATCTCTTCGAATACTTAATCATAAAGCCTTCAAGCACATGATATAAAGCAAAATACTGACCTAAATGGTTAATAACAGGAAAAGTCTCTTAATACCTGTTTTATAAACCCCTAATCTTTACAGTTGTTAACAGGAGCTGGAGTGCATGCATAAAAGACTGCTTTTCACAGCGATGCTGTTATCCACATCAATCAAGATAATCCTGCAGTAAAACCTTGCTGAAGAGGAAATGTGGCATGTTTGGATAACGCCAATGATTAGGAAACATGGCCCAGAAAAAGCCACGCAAAGCAACTTTAAATATTAATGCACACTTTCCCAGTCCTGATTTTCAGCTGAGGGTTTCAAATTATTTACGTGGACCTCGAGGGCTGAACTCTCGATTTCAGTTCCAGATGTAAAACAAACAGAAGTTGGTGTGGATTTGAAAGCCAAGTGTAATTCTGAGCCATCAAACTGCTCAGCTGCTTTTCCAGAACATGCAGACAGAGTAGGCTGAGGCACACAAGGGTAAACTGAGTCACAGAACAGGGAAATGATTTGTTGACTGTGAAGACAGTGAACCAGAGCATGTAACAGACCTCGCTATCTTTTATCACTTCCTTCTTCATGACTTAGGAAGCACACTGCTGGTACAAGTTCTGTCTTGTCTTAGGCTGGCAATGTGTTTGATGGTAACTCATCGGAGAGGACAATTGTATGCTTTAGACCATGCTAGGAATGAAGTTTCTGGAAGGTTTTCATTGGCTGTATAGTATGTTCTAGAGAAATCCTTCAAGAAGAATTCATACTTAAATTGGGGGACTTGGTTCCACATGATTGGATGCTTCGTGGCAGTTCAGAAAACCCTTAAACTTCTGACTAGCAGAAGTGGTGGTGTTCGCTGAGGATGAGTCCCTCCTTACCTTGTTTCTCCCATGTCCCCTAAGCATCGGCTACTGGCTGCAGTGGGAGCCAGGGTTTAGCCATTTCAGTCTAACCCAGCATGGCAGTTTGTATTTTTCTGTCCCTTGGATCATGCATGTGGAGAGTGTAAGGGCAACAGGCAATATTTGTGACAGCATTTTATCCTTTTCCTTTTATTACCTGCTTGTCAGCATCCCTGCGGTGGTTTCAGCACTCAGCGGAGCAAAGGAAGCGTTGCAGGAGGCACTGGAGAGGAAGTTATGGCTCTGAAGCATTTGTCTGCCTCATTATGCTAATGCCTCCATTATCTCTGGGGTAGTGCATCCTCTTGCTCCAGGTGAATGTAGATAAATCCTACATTCAGCCCTTCATTCCATTGTTCTCGACTCCTCGGTCTGTAAAGCTGGGCTGCTGTCACGAGAGGTAATGATGGCAAATGCACCATCTGTGAGGTTCTCAGCTTCTATTACAGCAAAGGCCATCAAACGAGGTAGAAGAATTCCCTGTAACATGGGTTTGTAGATATGCTGCCGTGCCACTGAGCAAGCAGACCAAAAGCCAAGACCTTGAGGTTCATTCATACCTTGGAACCTAAGTGCGTGCAGCTGGACTGATGGTGCTGAGACAGTGAGGCTTTGGCACCCCTCCATACGGCTCTGCAGGCTATAGATGGCTTTCACCTCTGCATTTTTGGCCCCTGTAATTTTTTTTCCCTGTGGAACATTTGAAGGTGGGAACCTTGTGCTTCCGCCCCCCCCCCCCCCCCCCCGTTAGGAAGTAAAAATAATTTTTCAGCTTGCAGAATGTTGTGATTGTTCGAGTTACTTTGAGATTTATAGATCAAAGGCATCATAAAAGCACAAAATATTCCTGTGTTCAGTAGATAGAGCGTGAGGGATCAGTGAAATGGTGCACAGATAGTTAAGGGAAAAAATAGAGTTGGGAGCAAGTGCGTAGGTAATTTCTATAGACAACTGCTGTTATCCTGTGAGGCAAAAGTATTGCCAAATTATTAAACTAATTACAGATATTAAACCAAATATCAGTCTTCAAACCCTCTCTTTCCTTTTTTTCCTTCCTTTGAAGGCTTTTTATTACTTTTTTATTACTGTGGACACCTATAAAAACTTCTAATTTGAATATTTTAGAACTTTGCATTTAATTTTATTATATTTCTTTTCATGTTAGTGCAGTGTTGTCTTTGGGCTTTTAATTGATTTTTTTGTTGTTGTTGCTGTCAAACACTTTGAAACTTCTGAAAAGAACTGCATGAAAAGAATAAATAATGACATAGTCATAAGGAAAAAAAAAAAAACCCAACCCGGCAATATTTTATTAAAGAGAATCTTTCACAGAATTAAATTCTGTGATTTCAGTATTTTCGGAGCAATTACAATAGCATTAGTACCAGGTTCTTCGGAAAGTAACATATCTGTATCTGGAGAGCAGGCGTGGAGAATGCTGCAAATACATGCCTTTGATCTAAATGACAGAGCTAAATTTGCCAAGGACACGGTAGCATTAAGCATGTTTCCACTGACCCACATTGCTGGAGCTGCAGGTAGAGAGTATTTCTCCTTTGCAGCAGCCTGGTCGACGGAAAGCATCAACGAAATTAAGTTACGTGCTTAACACGTGTGCTATCATTTGGCACGTTAGCTGTTACAGATGTGGGTTGATATTCTGTTTGCCTGTCTCCCCTGGTTTTCCCCCAGTCCTGCAGTCCCACTGGTCTGCAGGCAGGACTCGCTGCGAGACGCGGAGGCGAAGGGTGAAGTTTTCGGTCCCGCTGCCTCTGCCCAGCCTTTCGGTAGCTGCCTTGATAAGGTGCAAAGAAGTTCACGTGTGAGAAATCCGAAGCGAAGATGCAAATCTGCTGCTCGACTGGGTTTTTTGTTACCTAGGAAGGCGTTGATCCTGAGTGGCGTCAGAGGAGCTTTGCTGGTTCTTCTCTCGGAAAAGCAGCCTACGTCCTGCGGTAGAATTACTGCTTTCCTATCGTTGTGAGGAACTCGGACAAGTTTGTTGTGATTAGAGTTACCATTTCCTAAGTTTTTAAACAGTTTTTTTAAGAGACGGTTAATTGATATTCAGGGCTTTTTTTAAACCACCATAGATGTGTGTCTGATATTCCATCAGACACTTTTTAGTGGCTTTGCATAGAACTGGAAGTTTTGAGATGTGCTTTCGAGTTGGAAGCAGTCGTAAATGTCTTCAATCATTATGATAACGTACGGATATAAAAATAACATCAAACTAGCTTTCATTTTCTCTTCACATATCCAAAGGCTCTAAGATTCTGAAATAAATTGCATGTAAGAATAATGGCAGTTTGCATTCAGTTTTTGTAGTTGTCAAGCTACTCTAATTGATTCTGAGCCGGGTCGGGTGTGTTTCCTCCTTGCTTGAATAGTACAGGAGTTGGGCATCTGGCTTTCTATGGAGCTATATTACTTTAAACTCCCTAGAGCAAGGAGTCAAACTAACTCTGAGCAGTAGGGACTGTTGTATGCAGGCTGAAGCCTTCAGAGAAGTTGCCTCCATCACCTGACCTGATCTTTTCTTAACTACCTCTTGCCTGCTGAGATGCCCAGCATGTAGAGCTCCCACTCTAACACAATGAGGTTCTGGAGCTTTGCCTGTTCCCATCTTGTCAGAGTGCTCGCAGTACTGTATGGGAGCTTGGAGCTTAAACACCTGTGGTAGGAAGCTTGTCTTTTGTAGACTTTTAATGTAGTTTGCAGAGACTGGTAAGCTCCTCCGGGAGAGAATTCCAAACAGGAATCTCTTGTCACCGACCAACTACAGAACCTAGTGAGCCCAACTTCCTACTTGACTGAGTGGCTAAGCTGGTTTACGGTGAGAAAATCATTCTTCCAGCAGTGGCAGTGCTAGGTAGGCTGTAGGGCTGCAGGACTCTGCCTTTTCTCTAGCTTTTTTTCCCCATCCTCTGCTTGTGTGTAGAGGGTGCTGTGTCTAGGTGCAGTGCTGAAGTTGCTAGAGCTGCCGTGTTAGGAATCTGAAAGTTAAGAGGGTGGTAACAATTAGAAGGATGCTCATTAGCCTAATGAAGCGATGGCAGCCTATCTATGGGGATGGTGCCGCGGCAGCGTCCATGTGAGATTGTTGGGAGAGTACTTGGAATTATTTATGATGAACAGCATGCAGTCTCCAAACCAAAAAAAAAATATATATATATTAGAGATAAAAACCTTGCAGAAAACTATATTGCTGAGAGAAGACCAGCAT
Source organism: Actenoides lindsayi (assembly GCA_025331215.1). Classification (NCBI taxonomy): domain Eukaryota; kingdom Metazoa; phylum Chordata; class Aves; order Coraciiformes; family Alcedinidae; genus Actenoides; species Actenoides lindsayi. Next base: position 52,155 of record WTSP01023302.1, on the reverse strand, counting down.
GATACAGGAAGAGCCTCTATTCCAAGACTTGATTTGTAATTATGGATCATAAGATACTGTCTGTCCTCCATTCTTAAGCTCTACCAATGGATTATGCTTGTTTTTCAACCAATAAAAACTACACTGGAATTAGAATTTAGGGGATTATCAGCACAATGAGTTTGAACAGTTCTGGCTTTTCAGCCTTTTTCCCTTCTAATAGGAGAGGCAGAAAGAAGTTCTTATAATCTAGAAACTGTACTTGTATTTCCAGCTCAGAGCTTTTATGGGAAGGTGCAGTTAGATACAAATCTTAGAGGAAGCAAATTTTAGGTGGGATTCTATTTATTACACATGATAATCTGAACTCTCACGTTTAAACTGAAGTAACTGAAAGTTGCCATTCTGTTTAAGCCAAACACACCTTGTGTTCTCTGCTTATGTATATGTACACAAGAAAAGCAAGACAACAGAAGGCAAAGAAGCAAAGCTTCCAAATATGTAAGGTCTTTGAAAATTTGAGGCAAAATTTACAGTGCTTTTTCACCATGGAGTATTTGCTTAATGCTTTTCCACAGGCTGCAGTAACTCTCATACTGGTTTTATCAGCTCTCAGTACACGGTGATATTCAGGAGAGCTCAGCTCTTGCCCAAATTTTGTTGTACATCGCAGGCGTGCAACAGAGAGATAAAACTCTAACAATAAATGTACTCCCTCCTTGTTTACTTGCTAAGCAAAGCTGATATAAAGTGTGTTGCTCCTTCAGAGAAGCCTCTGTTAGGAGATGAATGGGCGAGATATCAGCTGCAGGGTTAACCATTTCCTTAATGATCAGCAATCTGTTCATGGTGATCTGGGAAGGAGGGCGTGGATAATGAAGGAGATGAATGAAAAACTTGGGAAAAGTTTTGAAAAAGTTTTCTGAAACTCATGCTTATTTTTTCTTGGTGTTTTCTGAAAAACACTGAAAGTAAAAAATATTTCTTTCTAAAAGCTAAAGTAGTGTAAATATGAACTGATTAGACAAGTCAGAAATGAACTGATTAAAATCCTCAAAGCAATAAGTCACTTGTAAAAAACAATTTGAAAATGCAAATCTGATTTAAGTGTTTCTGTAGGAGTCAAAAGAGAAGAGAAATGATGGGGAGGAGGACAGGCAATAGGTCTCTTCATATTTAAGATGGAATGGTTGGAATATTTTCTGAAGGTCTTCAGAAGTAACACCTGAAGTCCTATTGCCAAGGTAACAGCCTCTGTACTCTGTGAACTTGGTAAAGGAGAGATGACTGTCTCCAGTGCTGTGGGGCTGATGGATTCCATCAGCAGCCGGTGCCTTGTGTGACGTGATTAGATAATGAGGGCTTTAATAAACTCCTCTGACTATTGAAGGGCCTACGAATGACCTTTGGATCCCAGGCCAAGATTCAGGGCCAGTCATCCAGAGATGGGGTCTCTCCTATTTTCAAGAAGTCTTGAGACTGCAACTACCAGTGCCATTTATGCACGCTCTTTGCCTGAGTGGGGGAACCTTCTGTTCCCTTCAGTGAACACGGGGATAGTTATTCCTGTAACTTTTAATGTAAGCTTAGATAATGTGACTGGCAAGGATAACCTCAGAGACCCGTCCTGGAGGCGACAGGTATTCATTAAATAATAACCCTTCTTTGTAGTGTGTTAGCATGAGGAACCTTAGCAGTGGGCAGTGAAACCATTCTGCCAGATGAGGGGGGGAAACCCCAACACCTTCCCCTGGGACAAAGCCCTTCCAATTGAAATTCACAACAGTTGGATAGAGAAGGTGAGTGCAGGTTAAATGCTATAAGGGTTCCTTTTGGTGGCATTTCACCTTCTGTGGCTAGTAACCTGCAGATTGTCACAAGTATTCTACAGATTGTGAAGTGTGTGAGTGTGAGTTTAAAAAAAAGGAAGTCTGGTGGCGGATTTCAAACAAACTCAGCCTGTTGGATTCATTGTATTGACGTGAGATCAAGCAGGAAAATCAAGCTCCTGTGTATTAAGTGAGCAAATATTTCGTTCTGACTAATCAGAGTATTGTTTCACAAACATTTAAAAAGCATGCTTAAAGCCATGCCATTCATGATTATCATTAAAAATATTGGTATTATTTCTTTGGAATAATTACAAACATAGCAATTATTCGTAAGATAAATGGGTAGGATTAAAAATAAGCACATACAAAGCTATTCATCAATTAAATAAATCAGCCTGTGCTATGAAAAGTCCATGAAAAGATACCTTAGAGATTTCGTTAATATCAAGGCACTAATTATTACAGGAGGGTTGATTGCTTGGACACGGTGAGAAGGAAATCTTAGAAGTACTGTCTGGATGAGACTAGAGGCTTATTTTCTTTTTAAAATACGGGGGGAAATGATACGTGCACCAAAACAAGCAGTGATTTATTTTGTTATGGAGTGGTTCTAATATATCTGTGTGATTATCCTGTGTAATACCGTGTGGGCATAGGGTGAAACTGTCTCCGTGTCATCTGTGTCATGTCCCCCAATGCCCCCACCTCCCCCCTAAAATGCAAACCCACCACCCTTTAGTCTCTAAGTGTTGCATTTGTGGCTCTGTTTAGGCTATTTCTTACCTAAAAATCTGGTGGGTTTGAAGAGGAAAGAGATGCAGGTTTCTTTCACCATGAGCTTCAAAAGTGAGGAATTAGAACTGTGTTCTGTAGGCACAGCTGGAACTGAAGTTCAGGGGTCTGCAAGTGCCAGAGCCCAAGGCAGCTGGAAGAGAACCACGCAACGGGGATGAGCAAAAAGCTACGCAAGGAGCAGGCAAGAGCCTCATGCAGCCTGCCTGTGAGTGTGGCTGATGGACCCATGGGTGCCCTCAGGGCCCTTTCTGTCCCCCAACACTATGCAGCTGCTTTCCATTCTCCATGCATGCCCGAGACCCCCCCCTTATCCCTGAGCTGTGTGGAGGACTCTTCCCGAGACCTCTGCTGAGAAACTCCCAGAGACCAAACTTCTTGTGCTGAGCAGCCTGTGAGTAGAGTGAAGTATTCACTTAAAATGAAACCCTATTCACTTCTGTTGGCTCAGGAAAGACTAAGCTGGAAGGTCAGGGAGCTTACTGTGTTCTGTCAGGTTATCATTATCATTGCAGGGTTGGTAAATTATAAATATCTACCCATTAGAAGAGGAAGAGCTGTACTTTAAACACGAGCTCTGTTCTTTCTGCTGGGCTTGCTATTATTTTATTATTTCTAACCCTGTAAACTGCAGTATTTGAAAGGTGCAGTGTGTTGATAGCTGTGTAAGTGTGCAGAGCAGGATCTCTGCCACATCCACACAGCAGTACACCAGCGATTCCTGCTTCACGGGGCTGAGATGGTGCTTCCCTGCACACAGCCTCTAGGCTGAAAGGGACCCAAGTGTAAGACAGGATTGTGTCACTGCCTGGGATCCCTCCTCCAGTGCAGTTTTCATGGGAAGAAAGGCCAGCTGCTGAAGCTGGAAGGCCCATGCTGTGTGTGTATATGTGTGTGTATGTGTGTGAGGGAGCAGGGCTGTGGGGAGTGCTGATGAGCTTTGCTTCCCTGCACTCTGTGCACTGGGAAAGTGTCTGCCATGAAGTCTCTGTGCTCTGAAAGGTCTGCAAACTTAGTGGTACATGTCTAAGCAGGGGTATAAATAGAAAAGCAGCTCTGGTGCTGTCTGCATTTGGGGAAGAAAAAAAAAAAAAAAGCACAAAAGGGACTGAGAACAAAAAGAGCTTTTGACTGGCTGAAGCCTGACACTGGCCAGGGTCCAGACAGATCCCTACTGCTGGCTGGTGTTAGAGCTGCGTGGAGTCTGTCCCAAGTCGTGTCTGGTTGCCTATAGGCCTGGACCTCTCCTCTGGGAGTTACAGGTCATCCAGCTTTGGGAGTGTCCCTGTTATTTTGCTTGGCCTCATTCCTTACAGTGGTGGTGAAGAAATGGTCATGGTGGAAGTAAGAGTCATTTTGAGATCCTAAACAAGCTGGAACAGTGCCTGTGAGTTCAGCTTTTCCAGTGAGAAATTCCTTCAGTTTGCAATGGTAAACTTGGACTTTCTTTTGCATCTTGAGTTTAATAATATTGACATGAAATATGTAGTGGGAAGGAGTTAGTGGTTGCTTTCCATAAATATATAACCCATTTTTAAGTTACGTGTTTACAGAAAGATATATTTTAAATCTGTTTTGGTTTTTTTTTAAGGACCTTTGTTGATGCCAGATAATCTAAAACCCAAGAAAAACAGCAGGTGAAAAGATACTCTATGTGACACAAACATATGGAAAAAGTATGCTGGGAAATAGGTCTTGATTCTTTGAGAATCTGGAGCTACAAAATCTATTCTAAGAATAATTCACTTCCCGAACAGATTGCTGCACCCTCAAGTCCAGGGGTCAAATCAAGAGCGTACCTACTGCAAAGGTTGACTTGAGGTAATATTTCTCTTCATGTCTTCTGTCATATACCTAAATTCACTGCTGTATAATCAGAGTGATTTGAGTTTTGGAAGCATTTGAGTGCTGAAAAAAACCCCAACCCCAAACGAGTAAAAGCTCTGTATGCTATATTTGCTTACTTTATGTTTTGAGGTTTCCTTGTGACAAGCAGAACTACATAAACTGTCAGTAGCAGAACAGAATCATGCTGTTGTGTGATGGGATCAGCAGTCTTGGCTATATGGTTGTGAATCTGAGCGTGTGCGAGTGAAAACACAGGTTTGTTAGGAATCGTCAATCCCAGTTTATGCAAAGAACAGACAGTTCCTTTCTGGTGGAGGCTGCTTGCTAGTCTTGTTACACAGCTGGGTGTAGCTCAAGAACAAGTAGGAGACAAAGGAGGAGGTTCGATTCCTGAGGTAACTGGAAATATCCAAGCAGAAATATGCTTCAAATCACAGGCTATCAACGAGAGGAGGTATCAAGTACATTCTTTTAAGAAGCACAGTTCTTTAAGACAGCTCCTGCACCTTTTGGAAGGAGCATGCAAGTCTCTGAACTTGTCTGGAGGTCTGTGTTGCTGTTAATGATGCCTTGCCTTTGTGTGAAGGCAGCAGGACCTGCCAGGTTCTCAGTTCAGGAGGGCTGGCCATTATGTTCCGCTTCATCCATTCACCTTGCTCTTTGCTGGGTTAAAAACTGGCTGGCCAGGCCCAGAGAATTGGAGTAAATGGGAGTTAAAGCCAGTTGGCTGATTGGTCACCAGTGGTGTCTCCCAGGGCTCAGTTTTGGGGCCAGTTTTGTTCAGTCTCTTTATCAATGATCTAGGTCAGTGATAAACGTCTGACAATATAAAACACTACATGATCTAGAGGTGTTTAGCTCTGCTGTGTATAGAGGGGCACTGTATAGATAGCTCATGTTAATGTTGAGCTAAGTGGTGATAATTCTCACCTTTTTTGTATCTGTTAGCCCATTGCAAGGTGTTCCCATAATAATTAAGAGTTCCTTCACTTAAAACATGGCATTAACCTAGTTTTTACTGCTATAGAAATGGTGACAAAAATATTAGAAATAATGATGTCAGTGGTAATAGTTACAAAAGAGGAGCTGAGGAGTTGTTAGGATTGCTCTTCTGCCAATCCATCAGTATTTCCTGTATTGCATTTTAGAGGGCCTTGTCTAAATACCAAGTTTTGACTTCCATCAAAGTTTTTTCCATAATGCAGAACTCATTATCTGCGAATTTCTTTTCTGTTTCCACTTCCACTCTGCTACTCTTAGCTGTACTTCTGGGGTATCATTCCTAATTAATAGTAATCTTTCCAGTTAGGCGTTCTGCCCTCTACAAAAATCCAGCACTGTGTTGTATTCTTACTATTTCCTTTAGTTGTCTACTCCTCCATGGTTCAGATATGGAGACAAATGTTTCAGCTGCATTATGGTGTTTTGTGATGGTTTGCCACAGAAAGAATCCATAAAGTTTTCCATAAGGATGTTCCCAACATCAGGGAACACCCTTATGAAATGCCTGAGCAACTGGTTCTGCTGTGTATGGTTGAAACTCATCTTCATTTCTTGCTAGAGCAGCACTTTGTATCCATCGCTTGCTGAATATAACCTTAATCAGCTGTAAAGCTATTCCAAGTTTCATGCTGAGTTCCCAGGCAACCAGATTGGTCCTTTATCCATGTATTTTCACCATTTTAATTTTTTTTTTTATGTTTGTTTCCTGGCTGGTGTTCACCAAACATACAAAGCTGATGTTTGCTGAGTGTTTCATATACTCACAGTTCATCTTCTTTGTATTTTTTTGTGAAACAAGATGTGGATTCTGAAGCTGGTTCTGCAGAAGCTTTTATTATCTGAAAAGCCCCTTCATAAAGGACAATATTAATTTCTTGTATGATAAACCTTTATTTTGCAAAGCTATTTTTCCTGTTTCTCTTCAGAGTCCTTTGTGCAGTTTAAGTGGTAAATTGAGTGACTCCTGGGAAATTGTTTTTCATTTCTGCAGATTTAGTGTAATATTGATGACTCTGAAAGTCCATCAATAGTCTGATGATAGTACTGCATTTTCTCAAACAGAACAATATCCACATCACGAGGCCAGAGAGAAGGCAAGTCTTGGAACAATATAGATTTTCTCTTTAAATAAATGACTTTTTCAGTTCCCCGTTTCATTGTCATGTTTCAGAGAGTGGAGGAGGTAACACAGGGATACATACTGCCATGTTTTCCTACTAGCATGAATTCCTAACCTTCCTCCTTCAGAAAAGTCCGACGTAAGGTCTAGGGTAGAAGTTAGTAGGAACTGTGTGAGAAAACCAAGTCGCTTGACCCAAAGGCTATCAGAAATTCATCTCCTGAATAATCCCTTCATAAACAGTGGCTCTGTTAAGTCTGCTGTACCCAAACTACAAATGGGGAAGTTGGGATACAGTGGTTTCCATGTGTTCCACGAAATGTTTTCTGGACATTTTATTGTTGCAGCGTGTCTGAAACCTTGAAAGAAAGAGAAATACAATTTATTTCTGATCATAGTGATCCGAGCATCTTAATAGGGTCATGAGATCATTTGCGATCAAACACAGCCTTTGAAAATTTTGTGGTGGTTACGTGCGCAATTGATGACTTCTCCAGAAGCAGTGGGCTGGCAGCTCAGCTGAGACAAAGGGTTAAGTGTGTGAAATCAAAGAGATACTTACACTGCTGGTTTATGGGGTAATGGTCATTCTTCAGATCTGCTGGAACACTGATGGAATTGCTGTGAGCTCACCCTGATGTTACTGATGTAGTTGCTACGGAAGGAGCAGCCTCGGAGGAACTAACCATTTTCTTAGGAGAAGCCTGAATTCTGGATGCTTGGTAAATGATTTATGAAGCTATTCCTAATGATTTTATAAAGTTATCTATAGATTTAATAAGGACATTCATCAGTGCTATAGCTGTGTATTTATGTAATGCAAGATGATGTCCTTTTCCCTATTTACATCTAGAGGGGAGTGATTACAATTATATCCATGTCTACATCTTTTCAAATGATGGTATAATATCGGAATGATTTATCTCAGCTTCCAAGCTAGGCTTCTGTGCCTTCATCTGCCTCCACAAATGAAGGGCAGTCAGTGCCCGTGGAGGATGACTGGGAGGAGGAGGTATCACCACCTCCTCAGAGACCACACCGAGGGTCCTTGTGGGAACAGTTACATGCAGAACTTGAATTTGTGAAAGGAGTTTACTGCTGAAATGAACTACTGGAAATCTGTTGAAATCTGTTGAATTCCATTAATTTTGTTAGAGAAACAGTCTACCAAGGTCTGCTGCTCTTGCTGAGACGGATTTGTCGGTGAAGAAATGTTATCGCATTTTGTCGAGTCTGCATTTTTTTTCATTTCCATCTCTTTGTTAATCTATTCCTTACCCCTCCTACAGCAGTCTCCTCCACACTTGTACCACTCAGGAGGATTTGCTCTACTTTTTAAAACCTAACAGGTACCTTGTCCTGTAGAGGTTCACTTAATATCCCACGCACGCTCCTGACAAAATAGAAATGCCACCAAAACCAATGACTAAACCCCCAGTTAGACAAGACCCCTCCAAGCATCCGAAACCAGAATATCTAATAACAGAACATAAAGAACAGAACATTGATTTTCTGTAACCCGCCGGTTGGGATATCAGCAGAAAGCAGAAACTTACTTTCTGAATTAATTATCTAATTTTCTTTCCCCTGTCCCTTCCCCGTTTCATTAGAGCTGATTCAATGCTGTTTATTTGCATACACTTGAGCACCAAGTAGGCTATTGCCTGGAGAACACGTCCGTGGAAAGTGAGCAAAACCACTCTTCCAGTAAATGTGCTTTTTGGCAATTTAGAATACTGATACCCAGCAAGTGGAAAAAGTATCACAATTCAACTTTCTCATAAACCGTGTAATCTGTAGTGATTGAGGTCGTACCGAATCAATGAGGAACCGTTATTCCTGCCCAGAACATTGTTGGGACTACCCCCTAACATCCAGTTTCCAACCAGGGAGTTGCTTTTTCGTTTTATTGCACGTTCGAAAGCAGCCAATTAAGGTCTGATTCCCGGAGAGAGAAAGAGGGGAGATAACACCTGCTTAGGAAATGGCATCAAATAACACTGAAGTAAGGACGTATTTAAAGCGTTGAACGTACGAACACAGATGTGCTGTTCTTGATGTGAATTGGGAATAATGCTGTTGAGACTTTCGGGAAACTTGCCTTTGTGGCTCGGTTCATCAAAGAGTTAAAAGAACAAAATTGTGAGGGTTTTGCTTGACATCAATCATTTGCTTCGCAATTTGAAGATGGCTGTTCCCTTTTAATCAGCGCGTGGAATATATTCTCTTTTCTTGGAGAGGGCAATTTGTGGTTTCATTACTAATTGAAGTAGACTAATTATAAATGATTAGCATTTGAAGAAGGCTTTTAACTGCTATATAAGACCGGTTCGGCGTGCCTTTCTCTGCACTTCTTGTGAGTGTAACTTAAAATACATAATTCAATAAAGACTTGAGTATAAAATAGGATTAAGTATACTTAGAAGTCTTTCTCAGTCACTTCTGCTGGTCTCTAATCCTAAAGAAAACGATGCTAAATAAGAAGAATTGCGAAAGGCAGGAATCAGGTGATTCAGTATAAACATGCTTGCTTTCCGCGTGAGATATTCCTACTGTGTACCATTTTACTGCACATACTGTTTCATGAAGAAGAATAACAAGTACTTGAAGTTTTCAGATCAAAATGGACAGCGGCCCAAGAGGTAATGCTGATCTTGGAAATGCAGCTGAAAAGAATCACAGAAATGTATGCTGGAGAGAATTGGACAGGTTCTCGAGTTGCTTGCTGTATCTGTAGCAGTAGAGGTAGGAGCATCAGTTCAGGATAAAACCATTGAACTGCTTTACATACCTGCATATATGTAGAACAGGAATAGGTTTGTTAGCTCCTTGTCTCTCTCCTTGCTGTCTGGTTCTGATGGAGAATTCATTCTATGCTATAGAAGGTTCTTCATCATTTTCAGCCTGTGAGCATGAATGTGTCCCCTCTGCTTTCAGGACTCATGTTTGCAAGGCTGGGCCAGGGAGAAGAGCAAAGGGAAGAAGTGAAGTGGCTTCTTGCTAGAAGCCCTGAGTGAGGCCAGTTTTTGTCCTGGTGACAGGAAAAGGTTTTTCACTTTTCTGTTTTTGTTGTCCTGTGAAACTTTTGTCAGTTCTTCAGACTCCACATTCTTTGCAACAGTCTCTACCCCTTCTGCAACTGTTTCCCCTTCTCCTTCCCATGAAACATCTTGGGACCAGCCTGGGATCTCAGAAGACCTCTCAAAGGCTTATTGTTAGTTAGGATCTACAACCAGGTGGCCCACATGAGAACATCCATGAACAGCATTATAAATGTGGGAATAGTACTGGTTATGCAATTGGCTGTGCACAAAGAAGGTTCCTGCCTAACTGATCTAAGAGTCAGATGAGATACCAGCTGCAAAAAAGCACAGAGCACACGAAAAGCACAGTTGTGGTATGCTGCAGTCATAGAGCTTTACAGGCATCACTATCTTCAAGTTTTCTGAGCTTTTATAGTAAGTGAATTATTTGTGAATGGAGGGGAGAAAAATGGGAAGATATTTTCCCTCTGTCACGGGAGAAGTAGAGCAGTTAAAATAGGGAGACTGAACTGAGAAGTCATTTGAAGTTCCTGCTGTTGAATTACTGGAACTTTCTAGGACGTGGCTTAGATGTACTGGGCATTAAAAATAAAGACTAATATATTCTATTTGATACAAAAAGTGACCTGGTAGTGGAAGAATAAGAGGAAAGGAGTGGCATGGACAAAACTTTGTAGCAGAGGAGCAGTCTTTGCAGCAACATTTGGAATAAGTGAGGGGAGATGGAATACATCCTACGTTTCTAAACATGTATGATAGTGAAATGATTGTCAATCAGACCTGGAAATAACAGGGTTTGTAGTGAAGATGAAGAAGAAGGGTATACCTAGGAAGGTACCAAGTAGAAGAATTTGCATGACTGGTTCTCAGACAGAGAGTCTAGTGAAAGGTACAAGTAAAAAAAACTGTGTCTTTGGAATGTTGAGTGGCAGAATGAGGAAATTATCCCAAGAGATTTAAGGAAATAGTGGAAAAATGTTCCAAGTGAATATCAAGATGTCTGTTTTAATTTTGTTGACCTTGAGAAGTTGATAGCTAATCACTCTTAAGATGTCAAAGAGGCAAGGAGGCTATAGGTCTGGGATGGTGAGGTAGGGCTGTAAGTTGCTTTAAGAGAGTAGATAAATTCCAACGTGCAGGTGAAGTATCCTCAGATAATTTAAAGGCAGGAGAGAAGGAGAGAAAACACAAAGTATTTTACAGTTCCCATCAAGAACCGCAGTAAAATGTGGGGGGTTCTGTGGAATAAACAGTGGAAAAAAATAAAGGATCATAGTACACAGAGAAACTGAAAGGAGCCTGATTTCCAGAGGAACCTAGTGGGATTGAAGGGAGCTGACAGTTCAAGGCAGGATACGGAGCGCTGTTTCTGAGCACGAAGAGATAAAAGGCAGAGGAGCAATGGTAGGTAGAAGCAAGGGGGGGTGGGGCAAGCGTGTTTGTGACGTGAGAGGTTATGAAAGTAAGGCGAAGATTAAAAGAGGGAATAAGAACAGACGCTCTCAAAATCTGAAGTTATTGTTCCAGTTTTATGATAGGGAAAATGAAAGTAAGGAGCAGGGAGGAAAGACAAAAGTTTGGGATGAAAGCAACTGGAGAGGACTGAAATAAGGGCTAAAAATGTGTCACGGCTCTTTCTTGAATCAGCAGACGGTGATCTTTCTGCCTGCTGAGGATGATGAAAGGAGTCACGTCCAGATATTGCAGGACAGCCTGAATGATGCCTTTCCCAAGCTCATCTGTACTGCTGCCTTTTCTGGCTAAGGTATTGTAGAGGGAAGCTCCGAGTGGAATTCTGTCCAATTAGGCTCAGATGGATCAGAACATACATGATTCTGCATGAGGCTGTTCTGCCAGATCAATGTCTATTAAACCACTAAGATGAATGAATTAAACCACCAGATGAATGTCTGTTAAACCACTAATTCTCTTAAAGAGAATTAACAGCAGGCTAGGTAGGTCATGGGCAGGTGAATGACCGTGCCCTGAGCACGCACTGAAATGAGAACCTGAAGACCTAAATACTGTCCTGTCCTTTTTCTTTGTTCTGCTGGGGCTTAAACAGGGCACAGTGGGGGCAAATAAATGTAGAAATGAAGCCTCTGATCAAAACCAGGCGTTTGGTGTTTGCTGGGTCTTTATGCTGGGGCAGACAATGAACAGATGATGTAGTTGGGAGTCAGATGTCCAATGTCACACGTGTCTTAGGAGTTTGACTCTTTGTACAGAAGATCTTTAGGCTTCGCTTTTCATCCCTTAGTTCAGAACAGATCTACCATTAATGTGTTCTGAGTGTTTAGTAACTGTGGGGATGTTGATGTCCCAAAGGAGGAGGTGGCTGGGGGTGTCCTTCCTCTGCTGCCTCGCTTGTTGAGAAGTACCCGGTGTAGTGTACTAGGAGTAGGGACTCTTTTTGTCTTGGCATATAGATGGGAGTACATTTTAGCTGTATGTTTTCACCTGCCAATGTTGCCATCTTTTGCATAGATGAGCTGTACACAAAGGGAAAAACAAGTGGAGGGAAACGAGTTAGAAGACCTCTCTTGTAAATAGAACACGGAAGACACCTGAAGAGTGCTGTGGCAGAGTGAGCTGCGAGAAGTGTGCGTAGCTTATGCTGTGGTTATTCTAAAAGAACCACAGCAAGACAGAATATAACCATTGAGTATTTAAATACCCTTGCTATCACAGAAAACTAGTCTGTACAATTTCTGTGCTGTATTTATTGTTCTCCAGCATTTCCTCCCTTCTCTCAAGTTTGAGCTCAGAAGTCCTCACCTGTATAAAAATTCCTTACATTCCTTTCCATCTCTTAATTCCTTTATTCCTATCTCCTATCAGAAGCAAAGTATAACTGTATTTGCAGATTTCTCTTTTTTTCTCTCCAGCTTTTCTCCACCAGCAGGCCTTTGATTTGAAATTGTAAGGCACTTAATCTTTTGCCAGCGTTCTTATAAACAGATTCAGCTTGTCCTTTCGCCGATGCTTCTGCGTGTAGCCAATTTCCTCTCTTTTCTTGCAGTTTAGAAGTCCTCACATAATTCTTCCTCTGTTCTCTCGCAAATACATGAAATTCTAAGTAGTCATCTAACTTCCATCACATTCATGAGGCAATTCCATCACCACCAAATTGCAGACTTGGCAAAACGTTGTCCATCTGCCTTTGAAATGATGTGAGAAAGGATTGAATTTTGGAGATGCTGGTACAGACAATCTCATCTACTCCATGGCTGCTTGTCCTTTCACAGAAGAGCCTGTTCTTTTGCATATCCCAGCACGGAATGCTTAAACTATTATTCAGCTTGGTTAAAGTCTCCATTCAATTCACCAGTGCTTCACATTTTATTCCATGAGAAGACAAGGTCACTGGGATTCATAGAATTTGGCCTAAAACTGCTGATTTTGCTGAACAATGCAGTTCTGTATAGATCTTTAGAAAGGACTGGCCTGGTGTCAGTTTGCGCTCGAATGGTGCTTGGCTGCATTTTTCGAGGCTGCTGGAGGAGAAGCGGTGAATGCTTTTACTTGTTACAAACTCCTGGTTAATGCCTTTGGTGATAGGTTATCTAGGAACACAGTCATGTATTAATCCCTCCAGTTTAGTTAGATGACCCCTACAGAAGCTTCCAGCAGCTGCTGTCTCAGATTCTTCAGGCTGAATCCAGTCAGATCATCCGTAATCCTTTTTTTTACCCCCCCTGCTTTCCTCTTCTTCTCACTTTAGGACTTCCAGTCTGCAAGCTGTTAAGTACACACAAAAGAATGTGAGCAGCTGTGGTTACAGAGGCACGTCTAGTAAGCAGCAATGTGTGATTCACAGGGCCACTGGCTGATGTGTGGAGTTGTAGAAGAAAATATTTACCCTATCTCTTCAACAGTGTGTTGAAATGTAGGGCAGTCAGGATTTGGCTCTGTCCTGTCTCAGCGGTCCCTGTCTCTCACACAGCAGTAGTCCAGATATTCCAGTGTCAGCTTTCAAGAGCACTAAATCCACCACAGTCAGGAAAGATATTAAATACTCCAAAAAGAAATAGCCTGAGTTGCCGGTGCTCTCAGGCTGAACAGGCTCATACATCTTTTCCCCTTGTAGGCTCTGACGTCAGAGAGTTAAGAGTGTGCTTGGGGGAAAGGCGTTCTCATGCTGTCCGGAGTACGTGGCTGAAAGCTGGGCTGGGGCTGGGGCTGGCTCTGCTTCCTTGGCAGGAGCTGATGTCATTCTGAACGGCGAAGCCTTTCAGATGTTTCACTGGGCCTATACTATTTGCTTTGGTCACAGAAATGTTTATTATCTGTCTCTAAAAATAGATGAAGCGAATTGGAGAGTGTTGCGAGGTGAAGAACGTGGCAATCGGAGGAGAACTCTTTTGGCAGTGTACCTTGGCTGCAATCAGCTGGCACTTAAAATACATTGGGGTGTTTTTTTAAGTGGGTGGTGTTAACATCTGTCTGTAGGCTTACTGGCTTTGTGTACACGTGCAGTGATGATGTTGTTAGTGAAATAACCCAGGGAAGAGATAGGCATCTATACAGCACCATAGGCATGTCAACAGACTTGTTTGGCATGTAGTGCTTAAGATGTTATCTGGTCATGCTCACACAAATGGTACCAGACCCCAGACAGGTAACTGAGTGTGGAACAGCTCTAAACTGCACTGTGGGCTGGGGCAGTTGAGCACTAATCCAAGGATTTGTAGCAGCAACCATCACCCTCTCTTGTTCCCAGCTATACAGAACTCTGTGCTGCTCCAAGTGGAGGTTGAAGATGTTGCTGTGTGTTAACTGTAGTGATGGGTTCAGGGCAAGTGTTGGAAAGAGGATTTTTGTGACACTTGAGACCTGCGTTTCAGTTAGTTGTGGAAAAACCTTGGCGTGCTTATGAGTGGTCCACGTGATTTTTCAGCTCTTCTGAAATCTTATTCCTTCATTTGTGTTCTGTGCTTATGAATCAAAGTTTTAGCGGGGTTGAAAATCGTGCAGCCCTTTAAATACTAGTGAATGTTTGAATTGTGAACTCTTGCTGAATTGTGCCCTTTATTCGATATGTTGTCAAATACCGTTTCAAAGTTCTTTCTGATGCTTCATCAGACTGACACTTCTTTTGTCTCCTCCTCCATCATCTTTGGGAAGGCTCTTATATAAGAATGTGGCAACAACAGACAGAATAACAAAGTCTCACTTACAAAGCTGTTTAAGATGTTTCATAGGGCCAATAATGCCTTTTTCCAAGTCAGAATCACTTTTCTGAGATTTTATTACATGCATAAATATTTTTTAAAATCTATAACAGTTGGGTCTTTTCAGAAAAGTAAAGGAAAAAATAATAATAATAAATAGTAATAAAATGCTGTGTGATTAGAATAGTAGCCCTACGGTTGTTCTCTCCTATCTGTTAAAATTCACTCCCACCGGACAGAACAGGAGCTCGACTTGATGCCAGAATTGATTTGAAGTCTATCTTCACTCTCGTCTTTCTCTGCGGTGGCTCATTTCCCTTCTCCCTGCTTCTTTGTAATGGCCTTCTTCCAAGCTGTGAGGCTGAGGAGTCAGAACAAGCCCGACGCTGATTTCAGCGGGGAGCTGCAGAGACGTTTGCCCTTTATTGGAGAAGCAGAACGTAAATCGAATCCGGGGGAGAGCAGCATCCGAAAACTACCCCAGGAGTCAGTTTTTCTAGGCCAGACATTTAGATGATGAGCATTGTTCCCTTTCGCTAAGCTGTTTTAATATCATAGAAAGTCAAGCATGTGCCTACTGTAAATATTGTATATCCCTTTTTTAAACATGATTTTTACAGGAACTCTTTTGGGTGGCAATGCAAATGCGAAACACTTAGGATCCAAATTAATTCAGGAGCAGAGGCTCCAATTTGGAACTTTGCACAGTAAATAACTGCTGACTGCAGGTTTTGATAGAGCATAATATATCAGATAAAACTGCGGGGCACGGTGCCTTTAAGGCCTCTGCTTCCAATACTGGGGTTTGGTGTAAAAACAATTAATCGATGAATTAATTATCGTCAGTCATTTATCACCCTAACGCAGACATTTTTTCCACAAAGTCAGAGTGCTTTTCTCTCTTAGGAGTCATCCTTTCCACAGCACTCTTTATTGTATGAGTTTGGAAGGGGTTAGGGTTGTATTTGTCCTGGGGGCTTTCTACAATTACATGGGCTCTGTCTCTCCTTTGGAATTTGTTCTGTTTTGCCCCGCGGAGTTAAATATTTTGGGGGGGCGGAAAGAAAAAAGAGGAGCAATATCTGGTATGGGGATTCACCTGAGCGGGTGCATTCGTGTGCTGATGTTTGAATCTAGCATCATACAGTCCTTAGCCAGGGTTTATTGAGGGATCTTCAAGCAGCTTATGATGTGTCCTTCTATCAGAGTTCAGGATTCATCACTCACGTGCCTGGGATCAAAACTTTTCCTGATCCCTAGAGGTGCTTTACCCAACAGATGATCAATACAAATTTGGTGTCTTCTGTTTTTTCTGGTGGTTCTTAAATCCTGACCCTTCTGGTACCTGCCTCGTTTTGATCAGCCATGTGATTTAATATACTTCAATTATGAATCCTTCTTTTCCTGGTGATGATATTGTATGCTTTACTGAACAGTTCTTTGACCCTGTAATATATACATTTCAGTTATTTCTTTCAATTTAACTTTCCCATGTGAATTCCCCCCAAACCAAACAAGCATCAAGTATTTATGGAGTGTTAACACTTCTCTGGAAATCATTGCTAGTGACAGTCTGATCTGTGCTGATGTAATGTAGTATTCTAAACACTTCTCTGCAAAAACAAGAAAAAGGAAGAACACCAGAAATTCCCAGGTTGGGTTTTGCCATGCTGGGAGGTGGCCATCATCACCAACGTGCTGTAGTTCCTAGAGCTTGTGGCACGTTGCAGGAATAGAATAGTAATTATCCACAGGGTAAGTTGTGCTCTCATCTTCTTGTTCTATATTCACAGTAACTATGATGGAGGGGAAACATTTGCTGCTGAGGGAATAAAACCAGCTCTGTATCTCTTTATCTTTTAATCTCAGGGTGTGGTTTATATGTGACTTTTTGTCACGTTTTTGATGTCTTTTAAGAAACAATAAGAATCTTGGTAGGCTTGGAAAGGGTTCCACTCGACAGTATCTGTTTTCTGATGCTTCTCCTTGCCCCCAGCAGTGCAGAATGATGGGGTATGTTTAGGCCAGGAGAGTTACCAATTTCAAGACACTCTGCCTGCTTGGATTTTTCCATACCCAGGTCATTACTTTAGTATTTTCTCAAACAAAAAACTTATTTTTTTCTTGAATAAGGTCAGGTTTTTTGTGTGCTAGGATTAAAAAAAATGCCCAACCACATCTAGCTGTTCTCCAAAAAGTTAAGCAACGCTATCTGAGATAGATTCATAGCATCAGGGGATCACTAGTACCTTTGTGTCAGGGTTTTATGTTCCTCCTGTGGCAGATGCTGCTATAAGATCATCTTTTTTACATAAAGAAACTGAACCTTAATATAGAAATAGCTTATGGTTATGTTGTGAAGTTTATTATCTCATGTTGGTGAAAAATAGGAAAAATATCTGTAAAAACCTTGATCTCTTTCCATGTTCCGTATTGTAAAGAAGTCAGCACAACAGACTGGACCAAGAGTCTCCTAAAAAGAAGTTTGAAACCCTCTCTTCACCTGTTCTAAATTATATTTGTAGTCCAAATATTGGAAAAGCTCCATTATTATGTTGGCACACCTTGTTGCTAATAACAGCTTCCGAAGGAGAGCTGGGAGTTCCGTGCAACTCTCAAATTTCTTACAGAGAAAATGGAGTCACGTGGAAATGCTAAATATATTCTAAATAAATAATGGAAATTTGCATATCATAGGGAAGTGTCTGCCATAGAGAGGTTGATTATGATGAGATTTATTACGCAGGGAGAGCATTTTTATATGCTGATTCAATTAGCTTTGAAAACTTGCAGTAGGATGCCAGTGTTGCTCATTGGCATTATTTGCTTCCAAGGCAGCAAGTTCATTGACTCTGTTCAGGATAAGTCATAGGACTGGAATGGAAGCGTTGTCTCTGCAGAGGCAGTGTGGATACAACCTGGTGCTTAGCTTCCTTGCACTAAGGGTCATGCCATGGAGTCTTCTGGTTCCAGCTCTTTCTGGGATTGTTCCGTCCCTGTTAAAAAATTTTGCCGTTGAATTTAATCAAACCGGACTAAAACTTGCTTTGGCATCCCGTGGAGTTTTCCGAGGTCAATTAAATATTTTCAAATAGCATATTATTGCAGCTGGAGTCATTAATTAATGACAGATCCGGTGCCGTTTGAAATCGGCGTGGTGCTTTTAAAGCTGTGAACTTCAGGCCACGTACCCGGGCGAGGAGGTATGTAAATGTAATGTGATTCCCTGTCCGAGATGAATACATGCTTCTGATCATAGCTGTATGAAATATTTAGAGCCAGATTTAAAGCACTTGAGTGCTGTTTTAACATAAAGCATATGGGTTGTCAGACTGTTTGGGCTTAGAGGTAGCCGGGAAGCTGCGAACTTAGTAATCAAGAAAGTTCTGAAAGTAGCACTTCAGACTTTTCTTTTGGTGAAGAAATATTTTCAAATAAATCTTCCCCTCTCATTCTCCCATTCTGAACTCGTGGTTTGCTAGGTCATTGGAAATGCTCTCCTTCCAAATTACTCACTCAGAATAATAAGACTCTTTATATAAAGTGGCCTATTATCATAAATGAATAAAGCGCAACCTCTTAAGCGAGTGGAGGAGATTGTGTGAGGAGTGGATCTCAGTCACGTACAATATCTCCTTCAAACATGGGGAATTTTCATGAAAATTATAATACTTCAAAAATTCTCGTTCCTTAATCTTTGCGAAAATTACTTGACTTATGTCATAAATCACTTCTAACTACCTAAGGTTATCTACTTCAAATGATAATGAGCTTTATGTTTGAAACTTTACAGGATTGCTGGTAGGTAATTCTAGAAGAACATCTTAAAAAAAGAATTTGGGTCTCTAAGCATTACCAAACAGAAAGAGCTATTTAAATTAACAAGCAAGCTGTTAGATTGATAATTAGTGTAGTGGAAAAAAATATCATAGTTAGGCAAACTTCATTAATATGTTGCAGTAGAAACAGCTATTTCAACAATTCCTGTCATTAAAACTCTCTGAATTCTGCTGTCTCCTAGTCGATAAAATCATAGCAAGTTATGTGGCATCAGTAAGAGAAGAGGGGGGAAAGAATGTGAAACTGAACTATTTGTGCCTCGAAGTGGATGAAAAAGAGAGAATTATTTTTTCTGTTTTCCAGTAGCAAAACACACCCAGCTAGTCTTGACTGACTATGTCACAGGATAACAAACAGATGGGAAGCAGCAAGTTTCAATTGAAAATATCATCCCAGTGGTTACCTACTGTTCAGGACAGAGGAGGGAGTGACTGTTGCAGAAGCCTCTTGGGTAACGTTGCATTAAAAACTTTGCCTGTACAAAAGTCAGATAATACTCAGCTAGGCCTTGAAATACTCTGCCAGTTGTGCTTTTCATGGGTGACAATCCCAAGTAAGTAGATTTAGAAGCTGCATTCATTTATAACTATAGTGTCTTCCTGGGAAATGTGCAAATGAAAAAAACCAAAATAAAAATTCATGAAAGCATGAAGCAAACTTGCTTGTCTTGAATGAAATGGGACGTAGATTTCATCTAATGACAAGACATGTTCTGACAAACCCAAAAGGCCAGCCAGGCCTGTATGGTGATGCTGACTGTTTTATAATTATTTGATCTTTCTGCTTTTCCTTTGGTCATTATGGAATGATGTTCCCAGACTCTGCAGAGAGAGGAAGGAAAGAGCCTGTGTTCAACTCTTGATGCTTTCTTCCTCTGAGAACTTTCTAAGGGTATAGTCCTTGGGAAAATATTTTAGCTTTTCTCTATATCTAGCAGGGTTTTATTCTTATTTATTCTCTTACTTAAAATCAACGGTTCATACATTTTCCTGTTCCGTAGTATCCAGAAACCTGGCTCAGATTATTTTTCCCCCCCACTGATTCTAGGACTTGCACCTTTTGCCTTCCCTCATATTTTATTTAGCCAAGTATTATCTTGGTTGCTAATGTGTGTAAGAAAACAAGTCATGGAATATGTTTCTCATCCAGAGCTAATCACTCCAGAGAGGGGGAGATCAATGTATCCAGCACAACCGGTATCGTTGACCACAAATCCATCAACCGTTAAGTCAGTTTTGCCAACACGAGAGGCAATATTTCATATCAAAAGGTTCCCCTCTGTGAAATTCAGTCCTGCACCGGCCCAGTTGGCCGCTCGGAACAAACAAATGCTGTCTACCACAACAGCAGTCAGCGTACAACCGATGCTTTGGCAGAGTGTGCTCCAACCAGATCGTCTTTTCCGGTTCCTGTGCTTCTCATCGCAGAGATGGGTAAGGAAAGTTTTCCTGGGCAGGACACAGAAACTTTTTTACTAGTGCACTGGTTTTGTTTAGTTGAAAGAAGCAGTTTGTTTTCCTAGTCTGATAGCGCTTGTGCAGGTTTCTTTCCTACAAAGTGAAGCCTGTTTGGCTTTTGCTGGAGAGGGAAACAGCAGCTTTAGGACCCCTTCTGGAAAACGTTGCGCTTGGTTCGAGTGCGGTGAGACAAGAGAAGGTTGTGTAACTGAGTACAGCAGCTTGCAATCCTTCATCAGGAGACTGTTAGGTTAGTTACGTCCCTCTTCTCGGTGAAATCCCAAGGCTCTGCTTATTCTTTGGTGGCATTGAAAAACCTTGTGATCTATTATCAGATGATCCTTGAAAGAGTACGATGTGTTTCACTCCTAGAAATAAGCAATCTGCTCTCTCGCACTCACCATTCCAAGGAGTCATTTATTACGGCAGAACTTTGTCATTCAATTATGCTTCTGGGTAGAGCGCATGGCCGAAAATCTCCACCACAAGTGTCTGAAGTTGGTTAATGAAGTTGTTGGTGTTCCAAACTTTGGAGGTGCCGGTCCAGCGCTGAGGTGCAGATGCTCGTGACAGACGAGAGGTTACTGCAATCATTTGCAGGTGCCTGATCCTTTTGCCTTCTCGTTTTTCAGGCTTTGGGCATTCTCCTGTGGCATGTGAAATACTTTTCCTTCTTTTCGAAGCGATTTTTCTCAGCATGCAGCAAACTGATAAAAGTGAAAAATATTTAGCTAAGCTTTAATTACTTTAGCCTACTTATTATGTTCAACACCTTGCTGTACGCCTCATTTCAGCTGCTTTTGATCCACCTTTTCATGAGAAACTGATCATAGGTGTTACAGGTAGAGACCTGAGTAACAGTAAGAGATTTGTGGTGTAGCAGAAAACCTGTCAAGTCCCTAACCTAGTTGTTTGTACGAGATGTGTTTTGTTAGGCTGTGTAGAAAAGGATCTAAGTAACTGATGGCTCCTTTCCCCAAATAGGTCACCTTTCTTTTAGAGTTAACTGTTGCTAGCAGTTATAGTTGAGCTGTTTTATGCCTGAGACAGGAATTCTTTAGGTTTCTGTATGCGGTAAATGGTGTTTGTTAGGGATAAATCCATGTGTTGACACAGCACGGAGAAGTGAACTTGTTGTAGCCCAGGTGGGTCTGGCTTTTGTTGAACCTTATGAAACCGGCTAGTCAGAAACTGTTTGTTCTTGTGGTTAGCCCATTCTTTTCTTAACCTGCAGGCAAAGTAAAAAGATCATCACAAAACGATGGGAGGATGATGTAGAAAAGGTAATTGCATCTGTTCGGGTCATTCCCAGAGGTTCAGAAGGCAGGAACAGGAGATGCCGTGGCAGAAAGTTAGGCTTTGAGAGTGTGGAGACCCTGGAAAGAGAGAACAAACCCTCCGAAAGGCACTGCTCAGGAACGAAGCTTTGGACTCGGTCTCCTTTTGAACTGTCTGCTTCTGTGTATTCTCTCAGCTTTCACTACTTCCCTCTTCAAGTCACTTCAGAATTTATTGTACGCCTTGCCCTCGCCTGCTGACTCTGCTGTGGGGTCAGGAGTTGGCTAACATATGCAAGAGGCTTTTTAAACACAGTACAATAGAGACAAATCTCCTCAGACCAGCAGGAAGAATGGTGCACAGTCAGGATTTGTAGTAAAAAAAAAAACCCCAAACACTAAGATTTTAATCTTTCTTCCTATTTCAGCAACTTGAATCACGTTTTACTTGTATTTAGCCTATAAATAATATCTATCCAGATGAAGTGTTGGTCTTGCAGTGTAACTACTGGTTCAGCAGTATTAAGCCTGGTCTCTATGCCACGCTACTCTAAACGTGCCCTGATTTTATGTAATTGTTGCTATTTTATACAAAGCAAGTTCCCGCTCTTTGTCATCGTCTCATGTAAAACTCCCCTCCTCCTCATTGTGTGTCATCCCTCCCCTTTTGTACTGGGAAAGCACACTCCATTAACTGTCTGACTCATTCAACAGTTGCTGGTTCTCTGTGTTTCTGTGGTGCTGCTGCAATAGTTGTGCTTTAACGACGACTCCTCTCGAGTCCCAGAATACTGTAACGGGATGGTGTTGGAACAGGCTCATTCTGGTAAACAGTAGTTGATTTTTCTTTTCAGAAAAGAAGGGAAAAGTCACCTAAGTAGCGAAGCGTTCAAATATTCATCCCTGTGCTGTACTGGGAATGGGGCCCTGCAATTACTTCCTGAGTAACCTGTTGGAATCTGGCAGGGAAAGACCATCATTAGAGCGGAGCAAGGGAGGTGTGACAGCACCTTGGGCAAGCTACCAACTGCGTGCAAAGGTCAGCTAGTGGATGAAAGGAGAGAGCAAGAATGAAATGAAAGGAGGGAAATGCCAGTGTTGTGCTGAGGTTTTCATTAAGAAAATCACTGAGTAGATGGAACGAGTCTGACATTTACTTCCACAGTGGTAGAAATTACTACGCTGTGTACACTGCACGTTCTCCCGTGCATATTGTACAGCTCTGACAAGGGGGACTGCAATCATTGCACGATAACGGGGAGACAAAATCCTTCATTGACTCAGCTGTTTCTGCATTAGGTGAAATATATTGTAACTGGCCACGTAAGCCTGTTCCTTTCGTTGTGCCTGTTTCCCCCTCTGCGTGGATCAGGGCTGTAATCATCCTTTTCAAGGGATCTCTCAGAGGAAGCTCCTTTCTGTACAAGTCACCTACCTCTACGTTTCTCTTACACAGGTATGTTCACTAAATCGCTGTAAGCGGGCAGCGTACATGGCAATGTCTGCTGTTATGTAGCTAGCAGATGTCACTGGAATGCTGCTGAACGACTCGTTCATCAGGCCTGAGTGGCTGGTAGATCTGTCACCACCACGGGCGTTGCATTGCTGCATTCAGCTGTTTAACATGCCCGTGGAAGGGTTGACTCTCCCTTGGACCCGTCCGAATTACATCACTTCGGCAATATAAAGAGGTCATAAAAGGGTAAAACAGCCTTTGGAAACATTCCCCACTTTGGAGGTGTTCTGGGGTTATGGGCAGGCCCAGAATGGTCAATTATCTGGCTCTTCTGGACAGGTAGGTGGCTCATAAGGGACGCTCGCAGCCAGAATGTGAATGAGGTTATTTTAGACTTTCTCTAATTGATGCCAGGAGTTCAACAGGTTCCCAGGCAACCTGAAAATACAAGGAATACAGAGGTGATTCAGAAAGTTTGGTAGTGAATTTCCCCCCTCTGGAGCTCAGTAATAAAATTCATACCAAGATTGAGGGTGGCAGAGCAGGAGGCCAGATTTAATGCTCGGTGTTTAATCTCCTTGGAAGGTGCTCGTAGCACTGTGCCAACAACCCTTGGGGTATGACACATGGCCCCCCCATTTCAATCTCATATCCTTTAAGGTTCATTCCTTCTGCTTTTCCTTTGTCTGCATTGAAAGGTCCATTTGTGCAAAGAGTGGTAATAAAATTAACGTCCATCCCGAGACCTAAAAGGGTGCTTCGAACATTGATGGGTTGTATTTTACCACAGGCTGATGGGATGTGCTGTAATGCTGCCTTTCTACAGACCACCATAAAGGGGTGGAAGAGGAAGGTTGGCTCTGCACCACTAATCTTTGGCTTATCGTTGTGAAATTATCCCTGTGAAGGGGGGAGACAAGTCAGAGACGTTCAGCGCAAGGCAGAGTTGTGACCCCTTGGCAGGGAGGAGCACAGAACATACTACCAGCCAGTTCCTTCCTGAAAAAACACACACCAAACCCCTAACCCTGGATGTGATCCTGTAGGTAGCTCGCTCTGGGGACAGCTCATTTTCAAATGTATGCAAGACCTTGGGATCTTTGCTTAAGTGATCTTCCCACGCTGTCTTGGCAAACCTTGCACCCTCAGATGTCTTTCTGTGTCCCGTGCTATACCTGCAGTGCACAGTATAGACTCTTGGCATTGTATTAATCAAATACCTTTATGGCAGGTTGCATAAAGTGTTCCAAACAGCAAAACCCACCTTTTTTCGGGGTGGATATTCAAGTAGCAAATGGGGGCTGATGGATTAAAGCC
This sequence comes from Actenoides lindsayi, assembly GCA_025331215.1. Classification (NCBI taxonomy): domain Eukaryota; kingdom Metazoa; phylum Chordata; class Aves; order Coraciiformes; family Alcedinidae; genus Actenoides; species Actenoides lindsayi. The sequence goes on along the minus strand of WTSP01023302.1, from coordinate 28,017 downwards.
AAGCATGGCACAGTGTGAGCTGAGTATGCTTTGGACGTAGATGACCCTTTACTGATGGAGTTGAAGCCCAGGGAAATGTAGAGGTAAGCTAGCTGTACCGGGTGGTCCAAAGTCTGAGAATGGGTTTTTTGTAGTGTAGATGTAACCTTTATCCTTTTATAGGTGTTACCAAGCAAGGCCAGGGTCATCAAAACCATCTGGTTTGGGGCTGACAATAGATTAGAGGAGTTTCTAAGTTCTAGCCACAAAAACTCTTCTTTTTCTGAGTGAAGAGTTGTTCCTTTTCATATGCTGTTTCTTTTCAGGGCATCAGTTTAGTTTACCTCCAAGAAAAAATATGAGGGTATAGCAAAGGATATGGCCTTATTATTCTATAAATGATAAAATGGCTGAGGAACGTGGGAGAAAAGGTCCGTATTTTGGACTTTATCCTGCAGATACAATTCAAGTCCATGCTGATAACTTACTGAATCTGATCTTTCTGATGGAAAGATCACAGAAGGAAGAAATGAATCATTCTGTTCTTAGCACAGGATGGGTTTAACAGCTGCATTTTTGGGGCACTTCCTGATGTTCAATTCCATGAGCTGCAGGCTGGCCAAAGCAGGGGATTCTAACTTATTCTACCATAGTCCCCTGGATGGGTGCTGGCCTGTGGTCCACGTGGGCAGGAAGGAACCAGTGTCGTCCATCAGACCCACTGTCAGTATCATAAAAAGGAGATCTGTCAGGGGAAAAAAAAATACTTCTGTTGTTTCTTTTGTTCTCCTGGGCAATACAGCAGTAGTAGATGGATAATAATCAAATTATCTGTCTCCTAAGGAACTATATTTGTGAAGAAATACATTTGCTGTGTTTGTGAATGTGATAAACCAAAACCAAATCACATACTGAGATAAGACACGTTCTAGGATGCATTTCCACCAGTCCTACTGGCCCAGAAATTCTGATTTTAGTCTCTTTTGTTTCAGTTCCTCCACAGTTCAAATGTCTTCTGTTTCACTTGCTTTCCTGTTTTCAGCAGTTTCCGAGACAATGTCACATAGTCATTTCTGTTAAATGTTCATAATTGTTAGCTTCAGCCTGTTGGGTGTTTAACAAATGTATAACCTACCCAAATTAACAATAGGTTGTGAAAAACTCAACCATGCCTTTCTTCTTATTTCTGTATGCTTTGAAAAAAAAGTGCTGTAACTTACCATTTGCAGTTAAAATATGAACACTTAGGAAACAAAATATAGGGAGAGGGAGCTGAATTTAATATCCATAATATAGCCAAGTGGGAATGAATGCAATCCATACAATATGCTGTTTAAAAGGTAGATGCCTGTTATAGCATGAATGCAAAATTCTGATGTTTTTGTTGCAAAAGGGGTTTCATTTGTAGTAATTCAAGTACACGAGTTGCAGCTAGTATGTATGTATACGTTTTTATAGCATTTAGTTTTATAGTAAACCTATCATCAGAAAGTGAAAATGCCTGAGTGCTGAAATAATAATTGTGATTGAGGGAAAAGTCAGGGTGACGGTGCCTGGGTACCGTGGCTGAAGTCCTATGGTAAATACATCAGAGCAAGGCAGGTAATTTGAGGAGGCAGAAGACCTCTCAGTGTGACAAAGTGCCTACTGCGGGTAGCGAGTGAGCTTTGAAGAGATACCAGTTGCTGCTGGAAGAGGCAAAGTTGCATCTTGGAAAGCTAATAGCGTTAATATCCGGTAAGTCCTAATCACGGGTAATTTAAAATAATGTTTTTAGCCAAGGTCATACTTGCAGTATGTGACGAAAAATGTTAAGTGTAGAGGCTTTATACCAACGTGCTGGTTTTGTTTCAGAAATGGCTTTCTTTTCTGAGGCTGTCAGACCTTTCCAAATGGGAAATGATCACCCAATACTAATTACTGCAAAAAAAAAGAAATAACCCAGCCTTAAAATGCTGCTGTATCTGGTAGATCTCGTCCCTAAACAGATAAAACAGTTAGGGTGGTGCTTGAAACCGAGTTACTGTCCAGATTGTGCAGCATGCTGTCTGATTTCCCCGAGCCTGGTAAAGAGATGTATCTCCCCGGTACACATCCCCCTGGTCTACTTAGAGAGAAATTTCATTACCGTGCTGTGCGGTCCTCGCGGTGCTGGAAGGAAAATATCGGATTGACAGGCGCTCGTTGTGGAGGAGGGCTTATTGATGATGGAAAGACTGATTCAATCTCTAATCCTGAAGAACGACCTGCCACCTGGAGTGATAGTGTACAGATGGGTGCAATCCAAACTCTCTTTCCGCCTCAAGTTGCATTTGGCTGTAGATTAACAACGTGATCCCATATAATGAAGATGGTTGGTTGGTGCGGTGGCAATCTTCCAGCACTGACATGCGGTGTCAACAGTTCTGACAAAGCTGTAAGGACAACGTTTAAATGTGCTACATCTGGCTGGGATGCTTGCCAGGTTATTAACAGCCCCATTAAAATTACCTGCGGAGAGCTGCTTTGGTAGGAGGGAGCGGAGAGCGACGATTCCCCTGCAGCCAGCTACGCAGGCAGAGCAGCAGGCACTTGGAATGACACCGTGTTATGGTAGCAGTGGCAGCTTTTTTACAGTTTGAGTTTGGGGAGGGAGTATTTTATTAGCTTTAATTGTGTTGAATCTCATTCCTGTGGCCGTACTCGGGAAAATACTCCATTGAAGCCACTGATGGTTTCACCTTATTAATGATATTTCCAACACGAATACTCTAAAGATGTGTTAATACATGTAAACATTTTGTTTAAGCGATATGTGAATGTCCTTTTAATGATCCTTTTTTTTTATTTTTCCTTTCCTCTTGAATGAACACGTGACACTCCCAGTGAAGTGTACCTAATATGAAAGGGTTTTAAGGCATTTTTCCGAGTAAGGGCCATGCGGTCCCAGAGGACACTGCAGAAGGCACAGCACATTTGCTGGTGAGACTCCCCCATTCCTTCTGAATGCAGAGGGAGCACTTGCCAGTATCATGATAAATGGGCTTGTGATCCTAGCTCTCTATAAGCAGTTCTTGCTCCAAGTTGAAATGTTCCCTCTAAGTTCAGCACTTGAATGCCGGAGAAGATTGTTGCACCCTTTCTCTTACCAATCCGTTTAGCATCTGCCATAATTTACTTCCAAGTTGTTTCTTCATGAGGAAGGGCTGAGAGAATTGGGTTTTGTGCAGTCTTGAGAAAAGGAAGGCTTAGGGGAGACGTTATCACCCTGCTTCCAGTGGCTACTAATGTGATGGAGGGCTCTGCTGGGGACTCTCCACCTCAGGCTTCCTCAGAGCGCTTCCTCTCTCTCTCTCATCACCGTGTGTGCTCCTCAGGATGACTTCAGGGTTAGCTCGTAATGCACGATGAGAAAAGGAGCCCAAATGTGGACATCTGAGCTTATTAGTGGTAAGTGATCAATGGTGTCAATAAAAAACTGGGAACATTGCACATCCGTTTCTAGTCCTCTTCTCTGGGCTGCTGGAGTGAGTAAATTCATTTCTTTGCAGCCTGAAGAAAAATACAAGTCTTTGAGTGCTTTTGTATCCGAGTGCACAGGCTTGATCTGTTCCCTCCCGCTTCAGCTGCCCGAACGAGTGCAAGAAGTTTCAGAAATGTGGGGCAGCGCGAGGGCTCCTGACATTTGTTCCACGTGGAACTTTCCACATGTGGCAGAAATAGAAGACTTAAGTTTAGAAGGAGCAATATGACTTCATGTCTGTTATGCCATATGTTTTTCCTCCTGCTGCTGTACCAGAGAAAAGGGATGTGGAACAACCTGACCTGGTTCTGACCGTGGCTGTGTTTGTAACTCCTTGGGGCTGTTAGAGCCACATGAAGAATTCTCCTCCTGCCGCCCCATAGGATAGGCAGATAAAATACACGTCTGTGACGAGACCCGAAGCGAAGGGACCTGAATTCTGTGTGCAAGTCTGACATAGATACTTGGAAACATATATTTCCTCTTCTTTAAAGGTAATTATTTTGAAGTCCCTGTGTAGCTCTTGGGCTCTGATGGTGTGAGTCATAGCAGTGTGCATGTTACACGGGTCGGAAGAACCGAGTCGTACGCATACAGAGTAGGTAACGTGAAGAGTTCTGTGCCAAGGCAAAGGGTGAAATAGAGATATACATTGTAATTTGCCTGGAAGCTTGGTCTGTCGTATAACGGGTGGTGTGTGCTTTAGGAGTAAGGAAGGAAAAGGGGCGAAGGCCAATCACTTTGTAGTGTTCAGAGGCACTCGGCTCACGCTTTCACCCGTCTTGTCATCCGGTGGTAGCACAGAAGTGGAAACCAAAGCATGCAGGCTGGACTGTCAGGCTTGGGAGAGGGAGGGTCAGTCTCAGAACTGAGCTTTCTTTATTTGTCCCAAGTTGTATTCACATACTAAGGTAGGTGTACGTCGTTCAATCTGGCTTAGAAAGGACTAAGTGAAATAATGAAAGAGAGCAGTAAAAAAATCCAGCTTTCCCAGCTGTGGTGAGGAGTTCCAGTGACTGAACATCCAGTTGTGCTCTGTACACAGAGCATTGTGTGAAAGAGGCACCATCCAGCTGAAAGGATGGGCTGGTTCCGTAGTGAGTATGCCAAGATCCGTTTTGACGTGAATTCACGGCACTTGCATCTGTCTCTACTAGTGATTTGGCCTCACACTTTCCATCTGAAGGTCTCAGACTGTGTTTGAACTAACAAACTACATTATTTAAATTCAAAAAGTAAAGAAGAATGTGCTGCTGCTTTTTTTTTTTTTGCTATAACTGCTACGATTTTTCTCATTTAAAAATGGAAACAGTCAATTATAGGCTATTCCATTTTCAGATTCCAATATTTGGAGTAGATTTTTTTAATGTTTTCTAAAAATAGAAGTGCTTTACCTTCTGATGGAGGAGGAGGAATCATCCATATCCATCTGCAGTATATTTCAATTAACTGTATTTTTATGAAACTCATTCGTATAGGAATTAATATCAGAGACAAATCTGATTAAAGGGTGTCTCTGGGGGGCAGGTAGATAAACCAGAGTGTTGCACACTCACTTTGGGTTTTTTTTTTCTTCTAGAGAATCTGAGATTGTCTTAGGATCTTCATCCTAAATTACATGGTTAAATCAGTTGCCTGTTAGTGTTGCACTAGACAGATACAATAGGGCCTGTGTTTTGATACTACTCCTAGTAATAGGTGTGTAAGATGAAGGGTACCAGTCCTATTAGTAGACTGGCTGTCTACAGCCAGATAATTCTTTTAAAATTAATACTGTCTCTATTTTTTGTAGTAGGTCAGACATCATTTCTTTTTCTCTCCCTTCTCAGACACTGATAACTAATGATGGCTTCCTTACATTTCAGAGTCCTATTGTAGTTTTAGCTGTCTTGTTCTTTTTCTTCTTCAATGAGTTTGACTCTTTGAGCTCTCTCTTCTTTTCCATTTCCTTTCACTTTTTGTTACTTAGCTTTTATTTAGCTTTGCACCTTGCCTCATCTTGTTCCTTTTCATTTCCTGACCATTTTTATTTCTAGTTCTGGATCGGTTCCCTTACTCATAGTCTTGGTCATTGTCTCTTCTTGATGTGGGCCTTGCCTGACCCTTCTTTTCTTGATGGCCTACTTGCTGCAAATTTCTCTTCTTTACTAATCAGCTTATTTTGTCTTACATCGCTCTGTCTTTTGTCATACTTCTACAACTTCTAATTTACCTTCATATGATTGTTTTCTCACTTGATTTCCTTACCTTCCACTCGGAGATTATGTTTATACTCGTGGCTGAGCCAGGTAATGGGCTAAAGCTCGTTACAGTCTAGATCCACATAACCATGTGGCTGGTAGGAAGCAAGTGCTCCTCTATTTAGTAGTCACACACTGCTTAAAACTCCTTGCTTTCCTTGAAGCAAGTGTTGCCTAAGCCCTCTAGAAAAGGTTATCTGAGAACTCCTACCAGAGCAGATGGAATGTCTAGTAGCAGCCACTCGGGCAGAGCTCTGTTTTTCCAGCCTACTGGACTGTCATCTTCTTGGGCTGGCACTACAGTGCTGAGTAAGCCTGACTTTTAGGGTTGCCTAAAGACAGTGCCTCAGTATGTGTTTGTAAAATGGGCTAAAACTTTGCAGAATACTTTGTCTTAAGTATTGCACTATGTGAGGTGCCTTCTCTTCCCCAGTATATCGATTCTGTCAGCCTTTGAACTGCAGGAGAAACCCTCTCCCTTCCAGCCGTGAAACAGAGACCACGTGGAAATCTTGCCCAGCATGTCTTTTTTATCACGTATGTTTGTTTTCTTTCTCACTGATTCCTGTGACTGTTTTTCTCAGCAGCTGTTCTGACATCTTCCTTGCTTTGCTCTTCCCTTTTCTTCTTCCTCTCTTCCTTTATTTCCCTTCTGATATTTTGTGGTCTCTTGTCATCCTTATAAAAAAACCTCCTTTCACCTTTCCAGCTGCCATATGGCAAGTGTCATCAGACTTGGATATGTAAAGTCTCTGTCATGTTATTACAAGAATATATGTTCCCATATTATTTGGTATTGCCATGTTACTATGTAATTTCCAGATGCTGATGGCAAGAGAACCACTACAAGTAATGGTGGGACCCAGCCATACTTCTGCATAGGTTTCCTTACCATAAAGTCTGTGAAAGTACTAAGCAAGTTGTAGAAGATAGTTCATTAAAAACACAAAAATCACAGAACTGACAAGCAACTTTGATGGCTTGATGAATAATTCAATTAAGTACCTACTGCAGTGTCAGCTACTATGGTCCAGTCCAGAACTCAGAAACACCAAACTTCTGTTTATTGTTTAGTAAATAGTTTCAGCAACTTGCCATGTAAAAGTTTTCACAAAAAGTGACTACTCCAGTTCTGTAAGGTGCAGCCTTCAGAAACTCACTTCTTGTTGGTCTTAGACTATATTAAATTACTGTTCATCCTTATTGGAGTGATTTAAAAGGTTGAGTACTACGGGATTACGGATGTTCTCTTTTTCCCCATGTCTCTCCTTTATTGCCTTTTTTTCTTTGTTATCTCTTCTCTTTTTAAAGTCTTAGTGTAATCCTCACCCCTTCTACAGGGAACTAAATACAAACAGTTCCCTTGACAATAGTTAGTGCGGGGCTTGGTAAAGAGCTGGCACAAAATGAAAGAAGCAGGGAAATTTCCAGTGCAAGTATTGCATAAGCTCTTCGCACACGCAGAGCGTGTCTGCAGCAGCATTGTGTGTGTGTCACTCCCTTGGTACGACTCCAGTAAGTAGCTTGATGTTTATTATCAGTAACTAGAAGTTAACTTCAGCTAAGATCCCTTTATCCTTTTATGTCCTCTCTCTATTTCCCCGGTTCTCTGCGTGGTGAAGTGTTTCCTTCTGTCCTGTCATTCATTTCTAGGGAGGATCACCTCTCTGCTGCTAGCCAAGAGATGGCGATGCGCAGATAGAGACTCATAGCAGTGTTTCACAACGGTGAATCACGTGCAAATCAAGGGCCTGGTTTTGAGATAAGGTGCTTCTGTCAATCCCGGGAGGTGAGGGTTGGTCGTTGTAAGGATGAGGGTGCAGTGGTGGAGGTGTCCCTGTGATCTGTGCTGCTGAGACTCGGCAGCGAAAGAAGCGTCGGGGCACCGCTGCCTGCACCTCAGGGTGGGTCTAGGGGCATACTCTGCAATTTCCCACGTTAGGAATGAGAACAGAGGTGATGTCAAATGGCTACTGGTGCTGCGGGACGAATGGATACGCTTAAAACTCGTGTGCCTGTGGTTTGCACACTTGCCCTCTTTCCTGAGATTTACCCTGACGTTTCAAATGCAACAGCTCAAATATCATGTGAAGTAGGAAATTGTTGTCAGCTAACAAGAAACCTGCTTCCTGCACATTTTAGTTGGTGATCTGGTTTAGTTCTCCTCTTTAAATGTCTGTAGTTATAAAAAATATTAATGAGGGAGAGATTGATATGAAAACTGCCACAGTCCCACTTGCTATGGCACATCCTAGGTGTGTAGGAGATGACAGTGCCAATTCCTTCTCTCCTCGATTCCATCCATGCTCTTGTGGCTTATCAGCTGCCACTCTGATAACAACCTTGACCGAGTCCATGTAGAGAGCCACAGCACCAGCTCCACAACAGCTTTGTAGCTGTGAATTTTCTCTGTTTCTTTCATAAGTTCTTAAGTCACCAAGATTTCAAACTCAACTGTGGATCTTCTGAACAAGAAGAGTATGTTAACATCACAGTGCATACATTCCTTCCTTCACAAGGATGCAATAAATTAACAATAAAAGTTAAGTACGTTTGAAACGTCTTCAACATTTTGCTATCAGTTCCAATAGCAACAAGTTTTCAGGTCCATAAAATAAAAATGAAATATTCTTAAGCTTTCTAGAATAATTTTAATACTGCTGTAACACAGAAGCTATATAATATGTAAGCCTATATCCTTTTATGATTGCAAGGCCAGGTTAAAACCAGTTTTGACAGAATTCATAGCATCAGAAGATACTTATTTGTTATGGATGTTACACATATCCCAGTGGTTTGCATTTAGTATTAAGTGTATCAGTGTATGGGCATGTAAGAAAACAAAGGGAAGCAGAAACTATTGATGATACTGTGATATTACTTCCAGTTTCTCAATTAGCTTCACATTGCCCGAGTGAAGATGTGGGGCTAGATTTGACTATTTTTCAACAGGAGCATGGCAAATGATCCATGTGCTTTGAGCCCAGCTCTGGTTGCGTGATGGAACAGCAAGGACATGCTATAGCTTAATTTTGTATTCCTGCAGAGCCTTGAAATTGTTTGGCCCTGATTTCTGTATTTCATTTTTTGCGGCTCCAAATGAGAGTGAAGAATTCCTTCCTGTAGTTAAAATGTGTTTTGAATGAGCAGGTGTTGATTCAGTCAAATTTGCAAGCTAATTTAACTTCCTGGGATTTCAACTTGTTGAGGCACAAGGGGAAACATTTAAGAAGTGCTGGCAACAGTAAGTGCCTATAGATCATTATTTCAGATTGTTGTTGTTGGAGGAAATGTGATGCAGTGCTTGGTTCATCAGCTGAAGTTCCATTTTATGGTATCAGCCAGGCTTGAGGAGGCCAGTCTGTACCCAAAAGTTCTCTCCTGATACTCTTCTCTTCTCTAACTCCATGAAAAAATAGTTGAAAGCAAAAAAAAAACAAAAAACCCCACAAACCAACCCACCATCTCAGATGAAAGTTATCTTGGCATAATGCCATTAACTGAAATGGAGTGATACTGATTTACCCGAGCTGTCTTTGCCCTTAAGTCTGTTGTTTAGAAGTCATCCAGAAGTATTTTCCTACCTTTCAAGAGGAAGTTCAGATGGGCTTTAAAGCCTGTGAGGCTTTACCGACTGAAGAGTAAAGCTGCAAAACAGTAACCAAGGCACTTTCGTGTTAAAAATTGCACTCGTAAGAAAAAATCAAATGCTACAAAACAGCTTTGTAGCTAAAAATAGTTGTCTTGGTGATTTTGAAAGTTCAGATGCTGTCAACTTAACTGATTGTGTTCAGCCTGTGGCAGGGGTTTTGATAGAAATAATGAGAATTTATTCCTATGCTGATGATGCAGGAATTATTCTTGATGCTAGTTGTGATCAGGCAGCTCTAGATAATCATGGCAGCAATAGAAAAGCTTTTATTCTATTTCTAGATCAGCTGGAGTCTGGTTTTACATCTAATGTCACTCTTTCTAAGAGGGAAAAGCAAGGCTGGAGTAAATAATACAACTTCAAACCTGTTTCTTCTCCCTGATGGTATATAAACTGTTTTGGCACTTGTAATGCATGGTCTTTTTCATACATGAAATGAAAGTGTGGAAATTGCCTGCGAGTCCAGAAAACATTCTGCAGTGGGAAGCTTGTATAGACAGATCTCCTCTCTCTGCCTGTCTGCAGCCTCTTGGATCCACTGGGGGAAAGGACTGCAAAAACATTCCTATGTGTTAAAAATGTAACAGTTTCTGTGCTGCTGGCAACCTTTCTTCTGTCGCTAAACCAAGTGTTACTCAGTTCAGTTTGTAATTGGTACTCCTTAGGTTTTTCCCATCAGGCTGTTTTTGTCAAAAGCAGAGTTTTCAGCTGTCCATTAGGGAAAAAAAACCCAAAACGAACGAACTTTTTGACTTCAGTCTGGATTTTTAACCGAGTGAAGATTTATCCTTTCAGTTCAGGCTGATATTAACCTGCGTATTAGCAGCTCAGCCGGTACTGTTGGATACCCCATGGTATTCCATTTGCCATCCCCTTCTTTTCTGTGGAGAGGGCTCCTGCCTAGCCTAGGTGGCCCATCACCGTGTTCCCTTGGCTGAAGTACAGAGGAAACACCTCAGGATCCCCTGACAGAGCTGGACCACAACAAGAAACAAAACTTTGTAGGTATCTCGATACCCTTCCCGTGTGATCCCTGCCTTTGGACGGAAAGGAACTTTGTTCAGATGGAATGAAAAAGCAGAGTAATTATTCTAGTATGGAATAATTTCTTATCCTTGTAATAGAGTATCCACACGGGGGAGTTGGATCAGCGTAGCTATGACACTCGAATTACTCTGTTGAATAGAGGCCACGCACATTCTTCCAGCTAAACCCCACAATGACCTGTTACCACAAGTGGGAAGAAAGGGAATAGAGAGAGTTCATTGGCCTCTTCAGCACCTCCCACGAAACACCTTCAAACAAAAACTGTAATTCTGGCGTGGATGAGAACAGCAATGAATGAAACAAAGTGAAACACAGAAGCTTTTTTTTTTCCTTTTTTTTTTGTACGTTATTGAAATGTTCTGCTAACAAAATGAGCCAGACAAAAGCTGGAATATGATGATACGGCACAGTGCCGTGCTCCACTGAGAGAGCCAGGCAGCTCTGAACACCTGCACCACTGTAATCAGTACCTTATCTTATTAATACATTGAAATGAGGTTTTAAAGACACTATATTGCAACTTAATATCCAGAATATTTAATTTTCAAGTTAAAAAGGCATATGAGAGTTGAGAATAATAGCTGAGATTTAAAAAAATATGGAGTTTATTTACTTTGGGTGACAGAGAATAAATCAAGACTTCAAATTCACTCCTAAGGAGATAAAATACAGCGCTCTCTCAAAGGTCTGAGTCATAAGTCTTGGTCATATTCTCTCTTAAAATTAACTTCCAGTGATAAGAAATTTAAAATGCTCCTCTAATTGCATCTTATTACAGCAACCCCCTCAGTCCTTGGTTCTCTAAGGCTTTAACACTGCACGTTATCAGTGTGTATCATATTGCCTCACTGCACTTGAATTCTGGTGAAATCTGCTGTCTGTACATGAGCCTCTGGTTTGCAAAGTCAGGGGTTCCTTGGAGCAGTTGTTTCTCTTGTTAGGTTACTGAAGTTGCTTCGAGTCAATCTCTTTTTCCTTGTGATAACAATGCTTCAGAAAAACCCCCTAGTTGTGTAAAAGAGCTGTGCTCCGTAGGAGACAGCAATTATTTGATCAGAGTGAGAGACACTCTCGAGAAGAGAGTTTATTAAAAAGGAATTGTTAATCAGTTTATCAAAGAAAGAGTTGATGTAAGAATCACAATGGGCGCAGCGTATGGGTTAACAATTCAATACGTGTTGTTTACGGGTTCCTAAAGTATAGTTTGTAAAGTCTGTGTTCAGGGTAGCTGCTTACTTGAACTGTTGCAGTGAGAATGACTTCAAGCTCTTCAGGGAAGGAGCTGTTCCTTTCTTCTTCTCTCTGAAGTACCTATCAGGATGCGGATGCGCTGAGATACGGAAGTGATTAAAACAACACTAATTAGTTTGACAAAGTAAGAGATTTACATGTGGAAAACCTCTAAGAGATGCATTAATGTTGTAAAAATTAAAAAGGGAGTGAATGAGCCCATGGCCGTGAAGTCAGTACCTCTAACTGGGTGCTTGCCATAGTGGGGATGCCAAGAAGTTACTACAGCTTTGGGGGTAGGAAGGATGGAAGAAAAAAAGCAGAAGAGTGAGCTGGATTTGATTTCTGCATCTCACCCCATCTCAGAACTGCTTCAGTGGCCTTTAGCAGAGTCCCACCTGCAGAATACATGGCCAGCCCCAAAGCCTGGAGCCTCAGCTCAGGGGTGACACTAATGGAGAAGCAGAGGAGTAGAATCTTGGTCCCCTAACCTCTTAGAGGTCTTGCCTGCAAGAGTGTGTTGTTCCCCGAGTACCGCTAGCCAGGAGAGTCTGTAACAGCACCTGGATGTACAGAAACGGCAGGAGAAAGGTTCAGATGCTCCAGCTGATTCCCTGTGGGATACATATAGATAACAGCATCTATTCCTCCCTTGCTGTGTAGCAAGAATCTCATGCTTGGGAGTCTCTGAAGTCTGTGTGAAGATTAGAAGTCGTTTGTGTAACCTGGAAAGTGAGAAAGCATCAGCTTTATGATTGTCTGTGCCAGCTTCATTCTTCTGGTCTTATAGAACACATACAGACTTGCTTTAGGTATTCAGGTCACCACTTTCCTCAGAGGGACCCTTCTTCGTGAAGGGCACGAAGTCTGAAGACACAAAGGGACAGACTTCTCACCTGCATCACAAGCCTGCTTCCCTAAGTGTTTCCTCTGACAGAAATCTCTTCCAAGAGATTGGTTTTGTCCACTAGTTACCATTTTAATATAACATGGGTCTTCAGGGTTGTGTCTTCATTTTTGGAGGTAGCATATCTGAAATGATAATTGTGATTAATGATAAAATGATGACGATTTTTTTCTTTAATGTAAGGATTCATTATTTTAATTAAAGGAACCTCAAAGCACATGGAATTCAGCAGGACTACGTACTGCTAAACTATCTGCTTGTATTTTCTAAGGTAGAAAGAGCCCAAACTATGTTTCATGTCTCATTGTGGATGTGAGTTTATTTGAATATGCTACATAAATGCATCATTACAAGTAAGTCTTAAGAAATTATGCTGAAATTCAAGGTTTAAGTTCTGTTTGGAGTTCTGGTAGAACAAAGCTTTGTCCGCTGCGTTGGCAACGACTGCGGTGATGTCTCAGATCAGCCATTGCAAGCAATCACCTGAAGACATACAGTAATAAAAATATACTTTCCAAAGAGTTCTTCAGCTGCAACTGTGCTTGACTGCATTCCCAGCAGAGAACGGACACGGCTTGGATTCAGCATCTTCAAATGGGTGTAAATGTGTTGAATACAAACGTAAACTTCGAAGTGAATGCTAGTTATTAAAAAATAAATAAATCTGGAACAAACATGTTCCAGCAAAAAGAGATGGATGTGAGAGTAGCAGTTACATTAGGAGATATTAGATTAACATCCTCTAATTTTACAAATCATGCAGGTTGGCAGCTCATTCTATATATATGAGAAGTAATTTATCAGGAGGCTTCCTTTTTTAGCATCACAGAAACACCTCTTCCAAAAGTTTACAGAAGAGGTAAGATGCAAAATCAACGCGTGGGAAACAAACAGAATTAGATTTACCTAGCCTTAAAGAGCTAAAAAAAAGCCCAAAACAATCATATGACATCTTAATTCGTAGAGATGCTACCAATAATCTTTTTTGGAGAGACGGGATGTGGCCCTAGGTCTGGGTACCGAGCCCCTGGTTGTTCTCTGCTGCGGGTGGGCACGGCTGCTTCTGAAATGCCCGCCTGCCTACTTTGCATCCGGGCAGGAGATCAGAACAGCGTGATGTATCTTGCAGGGGAGGTGTCGGTGCGGGTTCCCTGGCACAGCAGCTGCCTGCTGCGGCTCGGAGCGGGCCGCTGGCAAATGGTGAGAGCGAGGCGGTTCCCTTAGGCACGGGGCCAGCAGCAGCCGCTCCCGGCACCCCTGGCATGGGCTCAGCACCGGGTCCTGCTGCCGCTGCCCGCCTGGGTTTGTGCTGCCGGCAGGAACTTCCCATCGCCCGTTCGGCCTAAACCTCTGCGCCTCTTCCCGGGGAAAGGACAGCTGCCCGCGAGGGAAGGGGTGCTCGGTCTTGCTGGTTTTCACTGGAGGAAAAGGATCTGTTCTCCTTCAGGAGAAAGGTTTGGCCTTAATGAGCGTCATGAGTAGCAAAGGGCAGCCAGACTTGGATTACACGGGGTAAAGCTGTGTGTTTGTTCAAAATAATCAGCACTGGGCAATCCATTGCAAATTGATGCAAACCAAGCATTAGTTCCCACGGAAGCAGTTTCCTTCTCAAGTCCATGTTTGGCACAGGGCAACAAACTCGTTTAATGGTCAGTTCTCAGATGCTCACCATGTATGTCACTGCAGTCTGTTCTGACATCTGAGACTCACGACAGTGATGCTGTTGGGGAAGACCATCAACAGATTTTGCAGGATTATTCCCCCCCCCCATAAATCCCCCTGTATGTGTAGCAGCTGCCGTTCTGCACACGGAAGCACTTGCCCGGGTACGCTGACTCCCTCAGCATGCAGGAGAGGGCAGAGCCAGCGACACCTCTCAACAGCTCTTACCTTTGCACCTCTTACAGAAGTAAAATCCATGCAGGTTTTTTAGAGAGTGTTGGTCAATTCTTTCTGACCCTCCCGCTATTGAAGTGTGAAGACATGGTGTAAGGTCTTTTTGCATGGCAACACTTAAGCATGCTGGTCATAGAAGGCAGGAGAAGGGAAAAGGAGAAGGACAGTAGACAAGGAAGAGCATTTAGGTTTAGTTCTGGAATCCTTTTACAGTTACAGAAGCCCAAACAGCACAGAAGCTTTCTTTTGACTTGTTAAGCTACTGAGGATGAGAGAACCTTCAGCTCGGGTATAGTTACACAGACATGATGGAAGTATGATGGATGAGGGAGCAATAAGTTGGAGGATGAAGAAAAAACTCATGAGGTCATTAGTATCACTTGACAATGGAAATATTGCTGTGTTGAAGGGACTGATAGGACATGCTCACAAGCTGAAGGGCAGTTTGATGGTAACCAAGAGTTAAGATAGGATTTTATCTCGTTTGCCAGGGTACGTATCTAATTCTGTCAGTCCTCTTGAGACTTGAGGAGGGCTTTGTCTGGTCTTGATTTGGAACTGTAGTTGTATCATACTTGGGAGGGGACTGGCAATGGAGGTACTTTCAACCTGTTAAAGGAGCAGCAGTGGAGGGAACAGTGGAGTGTGGCAGCAATAGAGGGAGTTGAGGCAGATGAGGACCGCTGCCTGTGCAGTGTCAGGATCACCCTCCTATGCCAACAATCTTTTCCTGTGTGCTCTTAACCTTTGGTTGTTCAGAAAGGCTCTTTATTTATTTTGTGCGTGTACATAGCTAGCACTTCTCTAAAGGATGAGAATGCTTCTTAGTATCAGTCAGACCTGAGCTGCATGGGATGCAGTATTAACCTGTGAAGACTCCAGCAGCCATGTTCTGTTAAATTTTTTAGTGGTGTAACAGAAGATGTTACAGAAAGATGAGCAATATGCTGACTCACTGCTAAATATTTAAAAACTACAGCAGGAAAAATTAAGAGTTACATTACACAAAGTTATGATCTTCCCCAATTGTCTCTGATTTTTATAAATTGGAATTAATCGTTATAAACCCAGAGATCGTAATTTGTGCTTCTAGGAGACCGAAGAGGCATTCGGAAGCAAAGAGATCCTACTGATGAGTTAGTGAACTCAGGTAGTAAATAGATTGTAATGATGGAGGGATTGCTAAGATCTGGGCATTTCGGATCCAGTTCATGCAGAGTGATGTGTTTGTATTGGTAGCAGTAGCGTGTGGTGGTTTGTAGTTGCACCTTGAAGAGCTGCCATCGTACACAAGCGTATCATTTATGCGTTGTTTCCATTGTTTGATGTGTAAAGCACTGCTAGGTGAAGTAGAGAGCTCAGAGCTTAGAATACTCTAGTAGTCCTATTCTCCTCAAGTGTAATTAAAAAAATCAGTTGAACAATCCTTTTCTACACAACATTGTTTTAAAAACATAATATGGAATGCGTGATTTGGTTTTGTTAAGCAAGTTAAATAGAAGACTCCTCCTTCATCAGTTGTATTTTAACCCTAACTTAATTACACTTGAATAGTAGACCAAATAACAAGGCCCGGTGTGTAGGAAGGATGCTGGATTCTTCTTGTGTTTACCTGCATCATTTAAGCTCGTTCCACACAATGTGTCTGTCACTGCTGGTTTGAGATGTGCAGCAGCATTCCTCGGGCGTTTCCTTCTGGAATAATACCGTACTTCGTAGCCTCCTGTATCTCCACCTGAGGAAGATGGGAATAAAGCAGCTGAGAGCTAACCTAGCCTAGTTCTGTGTGTTTTCTCAGAGTGCCTTTGCAAACACAGCTCAGAGTGAAAACAGTCTTTTCTGTATACTCTTAGCTAATGTGATTTTTGTGTGGGTTGTGAAGAGAAACAGCCTGATTTTCCTGTAGGCATCTTAGTTTGTACTTCCCAATGCAAAACTCCTTTTGTTATGATTTGAAGGTTTTATTTTAGTTGGGTTTTTTTACTGGCTTTCTGCAGTATTTCAAAAAATTAGATTGATCTCGATATTTCATTAGTGATCTCTTCAGGTCAATTTGATCCAAATTGTTTAACTGAAAGTTGAAATGAGCTTTTAATAGTTATTCTTGGGAGTTATGTTTTCTAAATTTTCATCTGCTGGTGTCCGGAATTCCTTTTCGAGTGAAGAGTTGTTTTGAGCCTTTTGAAATATGCTGAAGTCCCTGCTCCTCCTCTTCCTTCTCCATTCTTTTTCTTTCTTTGTTAGCAACTTAAATCTATGGTATGTAACTTAATTCATGTGACATTTTAGGAAATACATAGAAGAATAACAGAAAGCATATAATGCACAGTCAGGTGTGGTGATAGAGGAGTTGAGCCTGTGATGTAATGTTTCTTCTGCCACTTTCAGAGCGAGCTGTGAAAGAGTTCCTGTGAGCATATCTCGTATGGAGAGCTGCTCTGTTCATTTTTAACATCTGGGGCCTAGATTTGTTTTATTTGGTTTGGAGGCTCTTTTGTTACTTCATCTTTTCAGTTGTTTGTACTGTTCCAGAGGATGGCATCAAGGAGAAAGATACGCCTCAAAGGTTCCTCGTAGCCAGTGTCATGCTAATCAAAGCCTCCGAGTACTCGGCTGTACAGTAACTTATGTGTTACAAAACTCTACTTCCAGGAGTTTAAAACTCAGCCTTCCATTCACATGAGGGTTGCTGATCTTGTGGCTAAAGGAGCTTATGCAAGACTGCTATGCATAAATGGAGAGTTTTTCTTGGGATTGGGGCGGGGGCATCACTTGGTGCATCACTGACAGATGGGTATTGCCATGTAGCACGCAAGACTATTGGCCCTTTCTTTAAGGCTGTTAGAAGCCTGGAAGGATGGTAGAAAACTGTTACGGGGAGGGGAAGGCTGGATCGAGTGTCTTTCAATACAAGATTTATACAAATCAATCTGTTTAACTTATCACAAGGATTAGGAGATGACTTAGCTGCAGTAGATGTGAAGACAATGTTGAGTACTAAAGACTCTTTAAAGGGTAGTAGGAAAAGGGGTAACAAGAGAAGGACTAAAAGATGAAACAAAACAACGTAGAGTTGGATTTTGACAAATGTTTTTAGTGGAAAGGGAATTCTTTATCACTTGAGGTGGTGGATTCTCTTTTATCTCAGGATGTTTTCAAATCCATTTGAATTTGAATCCATTTGACGTTTGCTTTAGACACACCTTTCAAGAAAGGTTGATACTTACTTGACACAGGGGTTACTGGTTGAAGTTAATGATCTGTAGTGTGCAGTCACTGTTTCTTTCAGTGGTCTGTTTGCCTGTAAACTTGATGAACTCTAAACTAATTCGTGAATTATTATTTGCGGGTTTGTCTTATTTGAAATCCTGATTTTGCCAGGCTATATTAGGAATGAAGGTGTGATTGCCTTCTTAGTTCTGTACGTTCACATGCTTTTATGTTCTCTGATGTGGCTGGTTTGAAAGCAAGATCCTGGGGAATACTTTTCTCTCCCTTTTTTCATATTGACTGGTAGAAAGTAGGTGTTTATAAAGTCTCGCTCTACCCAAGACAGTGCTACTGCAAACTCAGATTTGTTAACCCGAGAGATTTGAATAAGGCTATTGGAAGAAATTAATTAGATGCTTTTCTGAAGTGAGCCTGTCATGTTACTGAGACTCTCCAATCTCTACAGGACAGTGTAGATGAAGAGAACAAAGAAAATGTTGTTGAGTTTAGCTTTCAGCAAGTCTAAAAAAAGCAAATACCTGGAGGACCCACCTATGCTTACAGTTTATAGCTGTCCCACATTAAAAAGACATAGAAAAGACAATTCTAATGATCTTTACTCCTTCACTTGTGAAGGAGAAAAATTATTTTCCACTCTGGATAAATACTCTAAGGCCTACTAAACTCTAGCTGTGGTGCTGGTCAAACTACTGAGTTGCAGTGGCAGGAGTTGTCTTGACCAGCCAGCACCAGGCTCTGGGGACAGGGGCTGAAGCAGCCGGGTGCTGTGGGAACAGGGCACGTTTGCAGGTGGAGCAGAGCCAGTCGGTTCTTCACGCTTTGCCACCTCATACACGTTCAGCAGCTTTTGAAAAGAGGTGGGATTCTTTGGGGAGAAGAAAAAGGGCGTCACAGAAAATCTTTTTCTGGAAGTCATGTAGCTACTGTTGTGTGTCAGGTGCACATTTGTATACTTGAATTGGTTGGGATAAGTTGCTTCCTAATGAAAGACGAGCCTGCACGACCCCAGCAGAGTTGAGAAGCAGTAAGACAATGTAGTTTACAGTAGATGAGGGTCAAGTTTTCTTTATCTCCCCACTCTCTACATGACTCTCTTGGTCACACATGGGCTACGTAGCTGCTAACCTGAGGACATCAACTGGACTGTGCTCAGCAGGGCAGAAGTTTGACTTAATGCATGATCTTGGTGGGAATACATTTGCAGTTGAGATACTTTTGGCAAGAACATTTCCTTCCATGAAGCTGCATGGGAGTTCTCCTCCCCACATAGAGAATAATGCTTTACAGTATTAACTGGTGGAAATGATCCCCGGGAAGACGTGCCGTGTGCCAGAAGCAGCACAATGAAATGGCTTCTCTCCCGTAGCCGTTTACAGAGTCAAAAACTTTTCAGCTACAGTAAGAAGTCTTGTTTTGCTGCTTTTCTTAATATGATGCAGAATATCTTTAAAAAAATATTCATGGAAAATGTGTGAC
Source organism: Actenoides lindsayi (assembly GCA_025331215.1). Classification (NCBI taxonomy): domain Eukaryota; kingdom Metazoa; phylum Chordata; class Aves; order Coraciiformes; family Alcedinidae; genus Actenoides; species Actenoides lindsayi. The sequence goes on along the minus strand of WTSP01023302.1, from coordinate 8,857 downwards.
GTCCTTTTTTCCTCTCTAATCCTCTGTATTACCTGTACAAAGAACAAGGGTTTACACACACCCTTCCCCCCCCCCTTTTTTTTTTGCTTATCTATGCTGCAGTCCTACCCTCATTGTTTGATTCTGCTTAAATCCCTCTGTACCTAAAGGTACAGCCTTATCAATTGAAAAGCTAATGCTATATAAGAAGTGAAAAGAACACAGAAAGGTTTCCTAGCAACTACTGTGAATCCTTCTAAAGTAAGTCAGTTAAAACCATGTAGTACGTGCGCCGGGTGTAAATTAGGGAGCTAAGCTGATCCACAGATTTACAGATGCCCACTATAACGTACAATAAAACCTGTAATAGAAGGTGAATTGCTCAAGAAGAAAATCACGTCAGAGTCTTGACAGCTTTATCATTATTTAAATGATCCAGATTAAATTCTAGGAGGTAGTTAGTAAGGCCGAGTGTCAGAGCTGCAGCAGCGGTGTGGGAAAGCGCGGTTAATAGCCGCGGTTAGTGTCGCTGCTGGCATTGTGTCTCGTACTGCTCCCCCTGAAACACAACCCGCAAACGTAAACAAACTAAACAAACTCCAAGGGGGACTTCCGGGGGGTGCAGATACGCAGGAAGTACAACATCACCTCTGCGAAACGGGGTCTGTCTTGTGGTGTTCTGCTCTTGTGCACCGTGAGTGAGATCGGGCGTTTTTAGGTTCATAAAACCTGTTCAGCAGAGTGCAGGGAGGCTGGCAATTATCCATCTCCACACACACTGCTCTCTGGAGCTCTGCCATACTCTGGTACTTCAGTGTAGGTTTCTTCATTCAACACTTATTTTATTGTCAGTGTTTTTTCAGTAACTCAGACTGGGATTATCTAGAGAATCAAGCTAAAAGCACCGAGGCGATACCTTTATTTCTGGAGCGTGCTCACTCATCCCTTGGCTTGGTTACACAAAACTGGCAAAGTTTTCACCCCCCAAAATTGTTTGTGGCTCATAGAATTAAATTCTTTGTTATCCCTGCACAGGAACGATGCGTGTGTGCATGTGAACGTTCACTGTTCTGTTACAATGGTTTTAGTCTTTGGTTTCTTCTATATTGCAGGCTCGCATAAACAAACCTGAAAAGGTCTGAAACATCCACATCAACTCTAGTCCTTACCCAGTCCTTATCCTTCCCTGCCTTCTCTGATCTGAAGATCAGGCTGGAACTGTCAGCAGACTGACCTTTCTCACGTTGCTGTGTTATTTCAGCTTCTCCTTTTGACTTTGCGCAGAAAGTGCAAAGACACAAACATGTTGAAAAGCAAAAAACCCAACAAAAACACCAAACAAAAACCCTCCAAAAAAGAACAGCAGCGCTCTGAACAGCAAGCAGGTTTGGAGTTGTTGTGAAGTTTGGGAACAGTCTGAGCTGGCTTGTTTCTGAGGTACCCGTTTTGTACTGTGGAGAGTGTGCTGACTGATCCAGGATGCTGCTGGACACCAGGCGTGACAACTCTAAGGCAGCAGTTGGGGCTTCTCCCTTGCCCTCTCCATCCTCACTTAGCAACCATTGCGCTTTCAAAAGTACTATGGTGGAAATATCAACTCCCTCAGTAGATTTTTTTTTTTAACCTTCATTTACACAAACAAGTCAGGAGTATATTAGGAGCCTTGGGAAACTGATGTCTCCCCCCAACATCTCCGAGTGTTCATTCCAGTCATGTGTACACTCACCTGGCCCAGGCTGCTTGGTAGCAGTGTGCAAAACTAGATACACTCTGATTGCAAAGCCTGGCAGAGGTTTTGCCTTTTACAGTTGAGCTGTGTAGTAGGTGCTGCGTAGAGGGAATTGCTTGCTTTTGTCCTCACGGAGTAAGAAATGGTCTCATCACATACCACCTTCCTACTAAGCTGCTTCGAAACCGTACTGGGGAGGAGGCTTTCCAGTCATTTGTGGGATTTCATTTGTACCCTTCGTGTAATTAAGGTGCCACTCTTTGAAGATTTGTGCAAAGCATAAGGGAATAATTTAGATGTGCAATGCAATAACCCTTCCAGACGGTGAATTCACGACTCTGTTTTCTGGTGGTGGAATGAATTGTTCTAGCCTTTCGTAACATTTGAACCATCATGATCTACCACGGTGTCCTAACCCTGAGCCCAAGTCTGAGTACTTGCTCCTTATGCTTCTTGCTTGTGTTCTAGTCTTAAACTTGCCCAAATGAAGAAATTACTGTCAAGCAAAACCAATAAATAGCTGTAAAAGTCACAGAGTGTAAAAATCTGTTTACTGCTACCCAGTATGGAAATTACTAGTGTGGGTTTTAGGGGTGTATTATCAGGACCTGACTTTCTGATGGTCTTTTTGATAGCCTGATACCAGCAGCAACATTGTAGTCATAAGAATAAATGAACTTACTTTATCTTTACCTTCTGGCTGTTATGAAATGGGCTGAAATAAATTATTCTCTAGGTGTTTTCTGCCATGCATGATTTTGTGTTCTCACACTGCATGATTTGCAAAAATTCATCTCAAAAAATAAAGTGCAGTATCTGTAATGGTCATGGGACATTTATTTCAGTTTATCTATATAGATGAGTGTGAATAAGTATTGCTTATCTGTTCTGCAGGTGTGGATATGCACATACATTGCTTTTAGATTGCACCAGGTCACTCACTTATCTCGAGCAGTTGATATTTCGTGGGGGAGTACACAGCTAGACTTTCATGGAATTACTTCCTGCAGTCCATCTCTTAAGTATTGAGATGTCCTGAACAGTTTCTCAGAAACATCCCTCACTGTCAACTTCTGAAACCTATTTTCATGAAGATCTTGTGCTTGTAACTATTAGTGTGTCCAAGAATCTTGGAACTGGTACAAGACATTTTATTGATATCCAAATATTCGCAGGGAAATGAAACTGTGGAACTTAACAGGTCATTGAACAAGAAAGTTCTGTATGGAATGAAACTGCTCGTCTGGACTTAAAGCTATTTGTCTTATATTTATGGGAATAAATTCGGACAAGTTACTTAAAATTCCCTTCACCCAGTTAGCTGTTGTATCAGTCTGGAACATGGTGTTCAGATACTCAGGACCACAAAATCTGGGAAAAAAAGCTTTCTTGCTTTGTCTTGAGAGTCCTTCCCAGTCAGAGCTGTGGAACAGGAGCCCCTACATGACCCAGCAATTGGTTTTGAGTAACTCCTGATGGTGCATGAAGCAGTTCCCTGGGTGTTAGATTTCTGATCTGTTTAATCCTTTCTTCTGGATGTCCCTGTTCTGCAATTAGTGCCTTTGCACAAGCCTTTCTCTGATCTTATTTCATCTTCCCGTAGCCTGCGCTTTGCAGGCTCGGTTCCGTTTTCTTTTGAAGCTGATGCAAGGGCTTCCAGTGACCCTGCTGTATAGTGGGTAACAGCTGGTTTGTTTTTCGGAGGAGAAAACCCCTCCCTTGGTTTCAAAGTTTCTGTGTTTCTGTGCACGGGCCATCGGAATGTTCCTGGACTTGCTTGGTTCCTGAAGAATGACATGGATTTACTGCTATCAGGGATGCACCATAGCTTGATGAAGGAAGAGTGAAGTTGGTTTTCCTCTTCTTTACCTGTCACAGTGCACCTCACTTCTTGCCATGAGGTTTGTATTATCAGCACTAGTGGTGATATAAAGAAAGAAAAAAAAAAAAAGGTCGGTTTTGCTTTAAAATCTTTTTTTTTTCTCCAGTTAGGAAAAAATCCAGCAGAATAAGAATATCTATATAACTGAGAGGGAGGGAAACAACAAAATCTACAGTATTATTTTACAAAACACTTAGAGTGCTACTGCACAGTTAAAACTACCGAAAGAAGCCAAGTGGGCTGTTGTGCACAGGTAAAATTGTGTCTGTACAAGGCTAGGCATCACTGAAGTGATGCTTAAACCCTGAAGTAAGTGGGCCTCAAGTAGTCTGTAGGCCATCGTGCAACGATGGATTTCGCCCTAAGAAATATCAAGTGGTGTTTGTCAATCTAAATCAATGGCCTGGGAAGCACAGTAGGCTCAAAATGCTGTTGATTTATTTATAAGTGTGTGTGTGTGCTGGGTGTATCTAGATATAAATAAATATATTTCTATGTAGACAAATACAAAGCACGAAGAGTAAGGTGTGCTTGCATTCAGTTGTTATACTGAAATAAAATCTCATGTCAAGAGGGAGGGTTGCAGTTGCTTTTTCTTCTTTTTTGAGGAAAAATTTTGCAAATCACAGACTAAAGAGAAGTGAGCATTGTGGAAACGTGGCCAGCATTTTGTTTTACCAACTGTAAAACAGGAACGGTGTTGCCTTTCCTTAGTGCTGTACCTAAAGATTACAATACAGTAATGCCATGCAACTGTTCTGCAAGGGCATAGTGATTTGGGTGTGAAAAGACTAAACTGATAGGAAAATGGAGCTCAGAATTACATGTTCTCTGAGAATTAAATCCTTGGTTTTCAAAAAGCCGGAATATCAGATATAAGCTTATTATACTTGTTACCTGCCTTGCAGTTACAAATGGCTGCAAGCCACAAAAAAAGTGTTGTTCACACTGCTTAAGTTTGATTCCATCAGATTCATTGAAGCTGGAGTCTTTAATAAAGGACTTTTTTTTTTTTTCAAGGAAGTAAACTTATCTCTCTGCCCTTCAGGGTTCTCTCCCTCTTATCCTTTCCTAGTGAAACTGCTGCAGTAAAAACCAGGACCACAACTGTCTGCTATCCTATGGCCGTCTAAAGTTTCAAACTGACTTTGTTTTTCAGAGATGAGGGATACAGATACTAAACAGGATATCAGCTTTGAAGGATGCTCAGGAAGATGTAAGAGTGGCTCTTTAATACTGACTGAATTAATGCATTAACACTTTGACCTTACCTTCCATAAATTCAAAAGGGTGATGCAGAAGAAAACAACTGAAACAAAACCCAACCAGCCAACCAAAAATACCTGTTTGACCTCAAAGATCAATAAATCAGAATTTCTAGTTCACTAGTTCTGCTGGAAAATTACCACGTCTCTTCAGGCTGAGAGAAGGTATCTTGAGTGCTTTATGCTGTATGTTATATTTCTTCATCTTTTGACTGTGTGATTTCTACATAAATAGCCACAGACATAAACAGTGAATGTGAAAGTCTTAATTTCTAAGGCTGGAGAAAGCGAAAATCAGTAATTTTCAGCATATGCTGTGGATTATTGAAGTTAGTGGTGATTAAAACCATGCAAAGTTACTTGAGACTGAAAAAAAAGCCATTGATTTAAAGCTCGCACGCTGATTTTGTTCTCCATCCTTGAGACTTGGCTTTCTGAATGTATTTTTCTACATATACTCTTACGGAGCAAAATGCCCCGTGTTTTGGGTGACGTTGTGCTAGTGTGAACACATCAACTCCTGACGTGCTCATCGTTTTCTGCCTTTAGGTTACTTCCCTGTACAGCTAAGAAAAGTGTTGGCAACTCTTAGCAGCTTTCCCAGATGGCATCAGTCTTTCCCTCAAAGAGTGTGGTTTTCTCTGTTTCTTGTTTGAGTTTTTTGTTGTTCTTAAGCTGGTTAAGAGTTCCTTTAAAATTGCTAGAGTTTGGGTTCTCTTTCTGCTGCCAGAGGTTTTTCTTTGGTTACCCTTCTTCCACATTGTACTCTCTACTTGAAAATGGATAGATTCAGCTCAGAAAAAAAGATACCTCTACCCTGGAGTAATAGAATTGTATGGGGAGTAATCGCTTCTACCACCCCAGCTGAAGGATCACCAACCCCAGAGGAGCAGGATGCTTTCTTGTGTACCAGTTTCTTTGCAGTCATTCATAAAATAAGCCTAAATGATGATATCTTCCTTATTATTTAAATTCACACTTCCATATTACTTAAATTAACATGGAGAACTTCCTCTTGCTTCTATTACCAGCTGCTTTTCACTATGATCCAGCTGTCAGACACTGTTCCTTGGTTGCATTAATGGCAAAGATCTCTATTTAGGGCCCTATGTTTGCTTTTATAAACCAGATTTAGCATTTGGGATTTATTCAGATGTGATTCTCTCCTCAAAAGGCTCCTTGGTCTTCAATCAGGAAAGACCATTGGCCTCCCTACTATCGCCATTCCTCGGCTGAGCTCTGTGCTGGGAGGCAGGACAACGTGGAAATCCCAGTCAGGTTTTTTTTTCGAAGACATCATAAATTTTCAATGCTATTTGAAATTCTTAACTTGCTCATCCTCCTTTCTACAATCCCCTAACTAGGATCAATGGATGGGGGGGGAATTGACCTGAATTTTGCCTTTGAGGAATGTCACGACAGAACTGTTTTGGTCCACTGAATACTGTATGTCTGTATCTTCTGCCCTTCTGTCAGACAGGTGTACTAATAAGACTAGCAACAGTTCTGAAGTTGCCTTCAGAGTTTTCTGATTCTTTCTCTGGCATTAATACTTTTAAGCAAAAAATCTTCAAGTTCTCTGCTCCGGTGTCTTGTTGATTTTGTCATTCCAGCCTGCATTAATCGTTTCCCTTGGTTCTCAGCTTGGGGAAAGATGCACTGGTATTTGCTAAGAGAAGTTACAGAGTAAGAGAAGTGGTTTTCAGATGCGTTCTCAAAAATAAATCAGGTGGTTGAAATTCCAACCATTATCAACTCAGGTAACAATAAACAAATTAAACACAATGAATCTTTCAATTGTTGTCAGCCACTTTGGCTGACAAAGAGGTGAATGGTTTTATGTTAGTCCTTTGTGCTATCAGCCTGACACAGGAAAATTATTTGTTAGAGCCAGAAAATGTGGATTGCAGCGAAGCTGAACTTTATTTTTAGATGAGCACATTGCTGAGACAGTGCTATGAAGAAAAGGTTGACCAGTGCCCAGACAAAGCTATGCAGGAAGCTGAGATGTCTCCTGGTTGTGTTTAGGAAGGCTTGTTAATTCCTAACAAGCTCTTTGTGGGTGCTCTGTTGGCAGAGGGTTCCTTTCTTAATTTGAAAAAGAGGTCTGAGGCACACTTGAGAAAATTAATGCCCAGGAATAATCTTTAACTAATGACATATTTTTTTTTTTTTTCCCCTTTAAAATTAGAAACACTTATCAAACAGTAACTCACTGTCACGGCTGTAAAAATGAACACGTTCTATAGATACTGTCATCACAACAGAAATGATGGCCTGATCCAAAGCCCATTAAAATCAATGAGCCCAGAAGGGTATTATTCAGATTTCAGACTCAAGATTTTCTCTGTAACTTTTATGAATATACGACCTTCTTGTTTCTTAGCGTGGCCCCGTGTTCACCTAACGTGGCCTTTGGTTTTCTCTTTGCGAGGGTTAAGTTATTAGCCTCTCACAAAACTCAGCAGGACGCTAAAAGGCTGACTGGAAAGTTTCCAGTGTCTCTTGTAATTTATGTAGTGTTTTTTGAGTGGCGACAAAAGGCATAATCCATTTCCACCTCAAATAGGCTGTAATCCAGATTTAGTTCCTTAATCAATCATCGGGAAGGTTCGGTGCTCGTTTGGCGATGGGGTGCAGCGATTGCCTGTATCACAGAGCATCATTAGCCAGAGCCCAACCTCTCTTCTGACCATGACGGATGGTTTGTTATCTTAATTTGAGGGAATATTGGAAGCACCTTCAGTGAATACTTCTTCAAAAACTTAATGCATTTAGGTGCCCATTTTTAGGCTCTTGTTATCTACCTTTATCACAGAAATGTTATTTTAATAAGTAGCTGTACAACGGGTTTACTGAGTTGGCGTGACCATGTGCAGAACTGTATTTTTGATGCTTCCACATACTTTTGTTCTTTTTTTTTCTGATGTTCACCTACCAGTCAGAGAACAGACAAGATGCCCTGTGATTTGACTGACCAGTGGCAAATAAACGGTATGGCTTCAACAGTGAATTTTCAATACTCTTAAGACATGTTTCAGAGAGATGATAATGAATGCACTCAGAAAATAATTATCTTCTTACCAGTATTCTAAAAGCAGAAAATTAAGATTGAGTAAATTAGGTTAAAATTTGTGGGCTAAATTATCTACTTTGTATTCTTTGTTCAGCTGTGTTATTCTAATCAGGAAGATAGAGAAGAAAAAGTGCTTTCGTTGAGGTTAGACAAGGAGCAACTATATTGCACATCTCTGTTATTTGCAGCAGAGTCAGTTTTAAAGGGCATAATATGAGCACAGTGTAGGTAGTAAACAGTAACTAAGACTTCCATAGGTATGTAGGCTTAGAAAATATTCTGTGTTGCTTCATCCTGTCACAAGGGCTGAGGTTTTTTAGTAGTATTGGAAAGGGACTGAACTGGGTATTGTGCCTTATTTTGTAACACCAGGGAATTTTATCTCCTAGGCTGTTAACTTGACAAAACACAACAGTATTAGAGGTCGAGGTGTATATACATGTGAGGCTTTAATTATGTAAACCATGATATTTGAAAAATAGCAGCAGATGGAAGAAGCTGAAGCTTTCTCCATGGGTGCCTTCTGGATACACAGGAGCGGGCCCGCAGTCGGGAGGGGAGATGCCTTCGCGCTCACGCGTGAAACCCGCTATAGCCCCAGCCTCTCAGCCTCTCTCCGGACCAGATGATCTCGTGGAAGAAGCAAAGTGAGAACTCTATCAAATGCCGTTATGCCCAGGAACCCGATCAGGTCAGGGCGGGTTAATTAAATGAGCAGCTGCCCACGGTGTCTCTGCTTATTTGGGATTTTCCACTCGCTGTGACAGACGTGAAGAACTATTCCTTGTTTTATACTACAGCTGCATCTTAGGATCACATGAAATCCCTTCTGCCTAAACTGATCAGATTCAGAGTCAGTCTCCTGCCGCTGATGCTCTAATCTCTTCTCCTTTTGCATCATCTATCAGGGGGTACCGATGAACCGT